>SJOL01005799.1:78084-91029 GCA_004794785.1 Opisthorchis felineus | reverse complement strand
GAACATCTGTCATTCTGGTAAGCAGAGGAATTTCTTAATGGTCAACCTGGTCATCTGAGGTAATACGATCGGGATTAAAAGCAACGGAGGCCACAACTCGATGAGCCAGTCAAAGCCAGAGCACGTATCATGAACCGCGTGATTGAAGCTTGGCTGTCCTAAATGTAAGTTGTTCACACTACTGATTAATCACTTGTCTCCAAAAGATAGTGTCCAGCTGGATTTCGTTTAGCTTAATACCCTAATTTCAACTAGAAGAAAGCCGACGGGAATCTCCATTTTGGGGGGCCAAAAACCAAGAAATCCTGGTGAATTCCACCAGGGACGGAACATCATTATGCTGCATCTCAGGTCTCCGCGACCGAATAATCTCAGCTGCACGATGGAATTACGGGTGGAACTTAATGCCGAAGGCCCAACTTTCAGTATAATTCTTTTTTATATCAAAGAAATCGCTCAATAATTCAGTAAATGCAGTACATGCCTTCCTTCACCGGCACAGGTGTCTGGCAAGTAACTAATTAAAACGCTCCACATAGCGAAAACTGAAAAAAGGATCATGTTTGGCGGCAGTGAGATCGGAGTTTGTGATTCAATGTTGCCATTGCATTCAAAAAGGTCATTTCACTGACCTGGGCCGTTTTTTTGGAGACGTACTTCTATCGAGGATGCCGATTGTGTAAAAGTGTCCGTGTCCTGAAATTGCACAGGGGTTTTTACTAGCAAAGTGTTCCCTGTAATGAAAGCACCATGTATGAATAAATTTTGACAAGTTAAAGGTGAGCAAAATATTATTTGAAAGACTGAGGTCATTCAGACCATTAAAGGACGAACGATTAGCACTAGTGCGGTCCCACTGAGAACAAGACTCAGTTCGATCACTCACTTACTGCAATGTTTCCGGTGAACCTTTCAGTTCAGTATACATGCAACCTTGTCACGCTAAACTGGATATTCATAAGAAATATATCTACAGGGGACGTTTGCGTCCGTGTACATACAAAGGGAGTACTCCCACTGTTTAAGACTTTCCGATTCTCCATCGGTGACTGTCGAATTCTTGGCGAAAATCACTTGGGCTTTCTGTCCTCCCACAGCCACTTGTGAATTGCCGTAAACTTCTGGCCAGCTATGCTGGTGGATTACTAATAACATGCTCATCTCGCAGGTCGGACGCCTGAAGTTGAAACACTCGAGTGGCCAAGGATACGCACTGATGATGAGCGAAACTTTAGTCCTGTGCCATTAGGACAGAAGGACGAGTGTTCACTTGACAGTGATGTGAAGGTGAGAGTGGAATATATTCAGACGTTTTCTCAGGTAATGGCACTGTCATCCGTTAGAAGCAAGCCCGAAGAAGCAAGAACCAGAGAAACCTGATGGAGCAGCCTATCCTTTGGCTGCGGTCCAACTGCATATAGGGAGTCGTCGTAATATATAGTTTGTTTTCCCGAGGAGGATGGGCAACGTCATCTTCGCAGTCAAAACGGTTGAGTGCTTGTCTTACACCCATAAACAAGACTTGTTACAACTCTTTGTCGCCTCCTATTTATTGGTAGCAAGGAACTAAATAAAACTGGCTTATTTCAGGACTCTTCACTTGTATTCAACCATGTAATGCAAGACGTTCCTTGTGAATAGCCGAAAGAAATTGTTTAAGCCTAACTGGAATAAATTTCAGAATGCAATGGAAGCGCCACTAAACCCCAAAAAGAACCCGGCAAAGTTTTGGCAACTGAGTGACACACAGAACGCTATCTGGAGTGTGCAAGTCAGTAAAACACGATGCGCGTCAACTTTTCTTTACTTGGTAAATACTGGTTGTCCCTGGTTTGGTGATCATATGTTGTAATTCTACTGGTTGCATTCCTACCCCAGTTGGTTTCACCAGTGTGCACATAATGATATCTGATTACATCTTTAGCTTATGTGGATGAAGAGCAAACACTGAATCACTGGTGACCAGTCTTGCAGTTTAACCATGGTGTGCAATTCGACAAATGCATACCAGTTTGGTTTCCACTCACGTAAAACCCAGATGCATCTTGCGTTTATGATGTCCTCTAACTGAATGTGCTGCATAAAGGCCGCCTCATATTTTGGTTGATACATCATTCTAGGTATAATATAATATAATAATACTGTAGTAATAATATAATAATATAATTTTGCAAAGAAAACTATTTACACGGTCATTGGAAACTCTTTGATTGTCTGAGATCTGTTTCGCTCTTCTCGGGGCTCATCAGGTAGGCGCAGTCCCCGAGTTTCCGTCAACCTCAGGTTATACTTTAACCTAAATTGCACCAGCATACTCATACATGTACCAATCTTGTTTCAGGGGTATGAGATATCTACCCCCACTTGACTGTAAGCCGATATCGAGTGGAGATGGAAGCGACTAAGAACACCTTTATGTGTGTGCTGCTCTTTTTCAGAGTGCAGGTTGACACACTTCACTGGACCAGATTTAGTGTAACAAGACAACTCCCCGACAAAGTTACCCAACTTTTAGCGTGATATATTATAAAAACGTGCCTCAAGAGTCAGTTGACGAATGTTCGCAAAATTCAAACTACGAGCAAAAGGCAGCTGACCAGAGTTTTTCCTCTTAAGTTACTCCCTTACAGCAATCAACATGGTGAGTCCACACCAAACGGGGCAAAACACTGGACTATAATTTCGCTCTTGTTAGAGCTCATCAGCAGTCCATATCCAATGGCCCTGCCGAGGTTTGAACTCCTCACATCTCACGTGCGAGGTAAGCGTGTTACCACTACTCCACCATCACAAGCTGCTCGTATCTCAATTGTCACCTCCAAACAGGCAAATCTGTTCACACTTGAGCAACGAGATAGGTTGGTACTAATTACCACTTCCATTGACAGCTAACCTCAAGGCCCATGTTTCCTCGAAGTGCTGCGGTCAGCATTCTATTTTGTGCTTCATCGAGTGTTTTTAAGCTGTACAAATTCTGGGATTCACGTGATCACCCGGCCTGTCAGAATTCTACGAAGGTAGGGTTGACAGCATGTACATCCACATCGTCCCTCCACGGTGATATTGGTTTATTTTGTAGGATACAAAATAATTCCATTGCTCTTGGCAGAAGTAGCGGCCCCGAGAAGTATTTGTTGGATTTCACGTGTGAATGTTTTAGCACAGCATATTATCGGAAATCTGGTGCTGTTGTAACTTATAATAATACAGAAAGTAGTTTTGTTAGCGGTGACTTTGGTGCCGCGGATCAACGCTTCAGGACCAGCAACTGGATTCTATACAACCTACATGTTTTGCAAGAATATATGTTGAAGAAAATCTAAAGACTCTCGTTGTTCGTAACCCAATTCTTCTACTGTTCAGTGGATGTACAGTGACAGACAAATGGCTAAGCAAACCACTGGACGGGATACGCTAACATGACAAGGTCCCATTAGAATGAGACTGAGGGAGACTAGTTCAGATTCAGGTTTAGATTATTAAAGACTATTTAGCCTGTATTATCACCATCCCATAATTTCAGTGCAAAGTCTCCATTATTTCAGCTGCATTGGCGTAGAAGTTTTACGTAATGGATTCCAAGAGTTTACTTTGCAATTCAGATGTTCCACTTCTCCCGAATAATTTTGTCCTGTTTATTTTGAATACACTGGCCGAGGGTTGTGAGACAGTATCCCCTGGTCATCAGCTGCTTGCGGCTTTAGGCTTCAAAGAGGCACAAAACAAAATAGTGGTATGTGACAATGTAGTACTTTTCTCTAACGGGGTCGTCCTAACGTGGCTTTAGTCTAACCAAGACAGGACAATGCAACCCAGGCATATATTTCTGATGATGAAATCCTCTGTGCAAACGCACAGGTATGGACACGAGCCGATGTAGTCTAGGTCGTATAGTTCAAATACCATTCCGTCGATAGCCTGTGTTTGGACTCTCGCTAGAAATCACGCTGCAATCCATAATCTAGAAGGTGCCATATAGATGACAGTAAGAATTTATGAATTCCAATAACAGTCAAGCGTAAAAAGGTATGCCTCAGCATCATAACATATCGGGATCTTCCATAAGGGCCTGCAATCCACTGACAGGGCATGTATGCTGGTTCTCGTAGATACTCTTACTTCTGCTGGCTGATTATGAGATGGATTTTGTTACATTTTCGCCAGGTAGTGTCAGCTTGTTGTTGCGTTCAAACAAACTGTTGACTGGTGGACCAATTTATGTCCATATAAGATATCACAGACACTGGTAGGATGCCTTCTCTTACCACAGGTATTGGTAGTTTTGCAGCGCTGATCCTTAAAGTCCTTCAAAAATCCGACTACAATATAATTAAAATTTCGTTCGTAGTATGCGGTTGTGGGCAAAACTAAAACCAAATCAGATAACACCAAGTTGGCGATCTATGGCCAGAACTTACGTGCATTTTCTACAGGCCATCAAAAGGCTTGTCTCACAGGGCCAAGATGTAGCAAGGCCATACTAGTATAAGGAGGGAAACGCTTCGCTGCGGAGTTGTTTATTAGAAAACGCCAAATAAACGGTTACAGACTGTTGGACAGGAAGGTTAGACTCTCATTTGCATGTTGTTTTTAAAAACGGAATATCCATCTTCTTCTCGCACGCGTCTTCTTGAACTCTCCTGGATACTCATTGACCATCGCACAATTGCAAGCAAAAACTGCAAAGTAGTTCCACAAATTCCGTAATAAATCCCACCTTCCATTAGATCAAGGCGAAGTTACGAGAACACACATACTACTCGCATGCGTCATCAGTAGTACCCACCGTTACACACCTTCACCCTTTAAAGGTTGCTTGCATGCCACTGATTTCCATTTACCTCCGTTGGGTCGGCTCCGGCAGCTGGTCTGTTCGGCAACTCTTCGGGTGTATCATGCCACTTCCGAAGCTGAGTCCCATTTACTCTTTTCGATCCCCGACCGTCTTGAATTGTATAGACGTTCCCCCGGCGGTCGGTAACGACAAACGGACCTTGCCATCGGCTGCCCAGCTTCCGCGATCCCAGTCCACTCCTTCCAGGATTCTGATGATCCTTCCACTTAACCTTCGCGCCTATGGGGAATGGTCGTGCCTTTCTACTTGCCGTTTTCTGTCTAGTCCTTTCCTGAGCGGCGGACAAGTTTTCTCGAGCTTTCCTCCTTTCCTCTCCTAGCTCCTCTGGAGACAAGTGTGTTGCCGGCCATAACCCAATTTCCTGATCAACTGGAAGGCGCGGATGTCGACCGTACATCAGCATGAACGGGGACTTGCCTGTGGTTGGCTGTATGGAAGCCCGATGAGCGAGCAACACCATCGGCAGGTTCACTTCCCAATCACCTCCTTTGGCCGCTAGCCACTCCTTGATCGTTCGGTTATTGCGTTCTGTAAGACCATTTGTTTGCGGGTGATATGGTGCCGTCCTCAGCCGTCTGATGCCCAGCTTCTGCAAGCAACTCCTAAACTCTTCGCTCTCGAAGCAAGGCCCTTGATCCGTTAGAATCATTTTTGGCACCCCGTGGTTGGCCACGATGTGACGCATTACCACTCCGCTGATTGTCGTCGCCCGTTGGTTTGGCACGGCTGCCGCCTCGACCCACCGCGACAGGTGTTCTGTCATCACCACGATATACTGATTTCCACTGGTTGTCACCGGAAAGGGGCCCATGACGTCCACAGACCATAACTCGCCGATTTCTGATACAGGAATGGGTTCCATGGGATTGGTTACCCCTGTCGTATCCCCTTTCATCAGTTGGCACCGCTTACAGGACACCACATAATCCATCACCTCACTTCTCATCCCGGGCCAGTAGGCCCTCTGCCGAAGTAAGTCGTATGTCTTGGTGCACCCTGTGTGTGCCATTTCGTGGCATTCGACGATCAGCTTCCTTCTCAAGACGCGAGGTATTACGGGCAGCACAACATCAGAATCAGTGTCGTTCCAAGAAATTATGCCAGCCTCACTCAGACTCAATCTATCAAAGTGACTCTGGAACATTTGCAATTCCTTGTCTCCGTCTCCGTTCTCAATATTCCGTCCATCCAACAAGGAGGCTGCAACCTTCCGTAACACAGGATCCTGCCGTTGGAGTTGCACCAACCTCCCGGGATCCAGTTCGACGACGAGGCTATTGGCACCGATCATGATCCTGGGGGCCTCATCTTCAGCCTCTGGTCTTGACAGCCAATCAGCCAGGTGATTCTCCTTCCCTGGCACGTGCCGGATCGTAAAGTCGTACTCTTGCAACCGGAGTGCCCAGCGCGCGAGCTTTCCGCGAGGATCTCTGGTGGTCCTGATCCACTCCAGGGGTTTGTGATCAGTCTCGACATGAAATCTTTGTCCAAGCAGGTATGGCCTCCACTTATCCAGGGCCCAGACGATCGCTAAACATTCTTTCTCAATAGTCGAGTACTTCTGCTCAGCGTTAGTCAGGACGCGACTGGCATATTCGATAACTCCATGCCTCTGCTTCAGGACAGCGCCGATACCGCGGTCGCTAGCGTCCGTTGCAACAGTAAACATCTCTCCGACCCTGGGCAGTTTGAGGGTCAGTTGCTGATCCAGCATGCGCGCTTTGACACGTTCGAAAGCCTCGTGTGCTTCCCTGGTCCATTCGAACTTCCGATTTTGCCCAAGCAAGTCGTACAGTGGAGCAGCAATCGTGTTGAAATCTTGGACAAACCGGCTGTAGTATGCTGCTCGCCCAAGAAACTGCCGTAGGGATCGCTTGGAATTGGGAACAGCACAGTCCTCGATCTTTGCCAGTTTTTCTGGCAGTGGGCTAACCTCTCCGTGACCCACTTTATGCCCCAGCAGTGTCACTGAACTCCGAGCGAGCTGTGTCTTGGCTTCATTTATCCGCAGGCCCGCCTCCCGGATACGCTTCAATACGGCCTTCAAATGAACTGCGTGCTCTGGTTCCGAATTGCTGTACACAACGATATCATCCCCGTACACGGCAACATTCTGTAGACCCTTCGTTAAACGAAGCATCAAGCGCCGGAATGTGAATGGTGCTCCCGACAAACCAAACGGCATCCGTCTAAATTGATATTGGGTGTCCCCAACGGTGAACGCCGTTTTCTCCCGGTCCTCCGCCTTGATAGATAGTTGCCAATATCCGGAACGCAAGTCGAACACCGTGAAATATCGGGAATGCTGGAGGGAATCGAAAATATCCGCCACCGAAGGGACAGCTACAACCCGATTTACGGTCAGTTCGTTCAAACGCCGAAAATCCACGCAGAACCGATACTTTCCATTTGCCTTCTTTACAAGCACAACCGGGGAGTTGTATGCACTGTTGGCCTCCTCAATTATGCCATTTTTCAACATCTCCTGCACTTGCTTATGGACCTCCTCCCGTAGATGGAGCGGCAGCGGACGGGGTCCGTAAGGTCGAAAGCATTCAGACGAGAGCGGAATTTCGTGTTCAATCCACGAGCAGAAGCCAAACGGATCCTCTTCGCCTGTGAACAATTCGGAGTATTCCTCGACCACGGATTGTACTGACGGCATGTTACAGGACGGAAGCTTTCGGACATGCAGCTCGTTCACGGCAATGCTTGGGTAACCTTCAAGCTTGACTGCGCCATACTTGGTCACCAGTTTTCCCCGCTTGAGATCAACCACGGATTCTGTGCCCTTGAGAAAATCTGCTCCCAAAATTGTCTGCTCAATGTCTGGGCTGATAAGGAACTCGTGCTGCACGGACCTGTCGCCTAGGCGCATTGAGTGCATTGACAATCCGTCAATTTTCAGTTGGTATCCACCCACTGCTCTTACGGCTAGCGCGCACGGTTTGCATACAGCTTCGTTCCCTCTCCGTCTCAGCGATACCCCTGCTCCCGTATCAATCAGACACAGCTCCTTCTTCCCGTCTATCTCGACAACGGCCTGTATAGTAGCCTGTGTGACTGCACTGATCGCAACCCACCCGGGAAAAGAGGAGTAGTCCAAAGTTTTATTATGTACAGGTGGTCGGGTATGAGGGCATTGATTCTTCCAGTGGCCATGCATGCCACACCTGTAGCATCGGCTCATTCGAGCGTGCCTCCGAGATTCCGTCTTGATTGCTGCAAGCTGTCCGGCAAGTTGGTCCACTTTGTTCTTCAGGTCCTCCACTGTTGACTCATCCCTGTTCTCCTGCGACTGCAACGTGGCCAGTGGCGCCTCGGCCAATTCCCGTGCCAGACGCACCAGGTGCTCCACACTCAACTGGCCAGTTGCTCTTGCCAACCGCAACTGGGCACGAAGCGCAGGGTGGACTCCCTCGACGAACTGTTCGGACAGCAACTGCTGGCGCGATACTCCGTCCAGTTCCGGCAAGGCCCGATCCAACAACTGCTGCAGGCTGGCGAAGAACACGGTCGGGTCACATCCAGGTCCCATGCTGGCCGTCTTGAACCGCCTCATAGCCTCCTGGCGGTCGGCCGGCGTGTCGAACTCCGCTGCAAGAGATTCCTTCGCGGCGGCCCAGTCCATCTTCCGAGGGCCTCTTCTGGCCGCATCCAGGGCCGCCTTCGCCCGGCCTCTGAGGAGGGTCTTCAGTGCCGCCAACTTACCCCTGTCGGTCTCCAGTCCTGCCGCCTCCGCAACATCCTCGAAGTCCTCCAGGAAGGTCCGCACATCCCCATCCTCGAAAGGTTGTGGCCACGGGATCCTCATCCTTATCCTGGTCACGGCACCAAATGTAAGGAGGGAAACCCTTCGCTGCGGAGTTGTTTATTAGAAAACGCCAACTAAACGGTTACAGACTATTGGACAGGAAGGTTAAACTCTCATTTGCATGTTGTTTTTAAAAACGGAATATCCATCTTCTTCTCGAACGCGTCTTCTTGAACTCTCCTGGATATTCATTGACTATCGCACAATTGCAAGCAAAAACTGTAAAGTAGTTCCACAAATTCCGTAATAAATCCCACCTTCCATTAGATCAAGGCGAAGTTACGAGAACACACATACTACTCGCATGCGTCATCAGTAGTACCCACCGTTACACTAGGACTCAATGTATAAACCTTCTGTTGACCTGTAACCTAGAAGCAAGCGCTAGATTCCCTTCTTTAAAAGTCTTGTGACCATCAGTGTGCGGCTTTCCGGACTACAATATAATGCTTATTATCACTCTTGACAAAACTGTTTAATGGTTGCCAACTTCCAGTGGCAAACTTCAAACCCTGTACGCAGCTATATAGCAAAATGTGCAGCTGTTGGTGCTGCTAATACCCCCGAAAAGTTGATGAACGCCTTTTAAAATCAAAGCTTTATACAAGCCTAGTCATTATTTTAGCCGTCTGCTGCAGAAGGAGCTACACTGACAATCAGAATAAACGAAGGTTAAGACTACCTGATCCCCTGAGCAAAGGCTGAAGAGTGGATCTGTAGTGTCTTTTTTCTCATCAGTATGAATTAGAATGAAGAACGCAACAATTATTACAGCCTTGAACCCAACATTTAGTTTGTTTGCACGCGATAGTAAAATGAACCAGGTGCCTCCCTGTTTGCTTCCTAAAATGTTCATCTTTGATTCTCTACGACTTTTACCGCTTACAATCTCAAACCAGTAATCCTGCGTTAGGTCGCCGTGCAGTTTGCGATCCAACTGCCAAGGATTGTAGTGTTTGTGGTTACCTGTCTTGAAATAATAGATCGCCAATAGTGGATAACTAGTCGTCCCCTGAAAATTTACAGTCGTAGAAAGTATTGAACAGTAAATGATTCAGTCGCTTCTAAGAGATCGAAAAACCCAGAGCAATACACTTTGTGTAGCAGTGTTTTATGAGGGACTTTGATATTAGGAGTGGCTCCAAGCTTCCAGTTTCCAAATACATCTCAAATGTCATTCAGTTGTTGGGCGTTCACCCGTGCCGGAATAAAATACCGAATTTTCCAGTTGGTGTCCTCTAAGCCACCCGGATCCATCTTGTTGTCACTCTAGTTTCTTCTTGATCCAAGAGCTATAAGTATATTTTAAGCAGTTCTTTTTTCCTCCCAATCCCGTAGTGAGAGAGTTGGGTATATAAATCACTGCGTCGTTTTCAAACGACTGCATCATAACAAGGCTGCAGGGTTTCTTAAACCGTTTTGTTCTTACGGCATAAAGAAACCCACCAAAGCTGCTTCCAAGGCGAGTGTGTTGTCACTGTCCATTGGCTTTTTAGTCTCTCAAATAAAAACGGGCCGACGTTTCTCGATAAGTGTGTAGTGTCGCCCACGCAGCCTGTGAGTTTTAGCTTTATTGTTGTTACGCGATCAGTCACTGAAATAGCACCGGTGATTCAAGCATCTACTGTGATCTCAATTGCTGTAGCTTCCTTGAGGTTGAAAATAGAGGCAGTGTGGACTATGTTTTGAGAGTATAGAGGTATTGCTTTCTTACTCCCTTTCCCGAGCTTAATAGTTCTACAAAATGACAGTACATCCACCTACATTTCCTACCTAACCGCTTGTTCATTTTTTATTGTCGCATCTGATATAGACACTTTCTACGACGCCTTCTGCAGTGGAGACTTCAGCCTTGTCAAGACCTGAAGACAAATGCCAATGCCATCGAGTAAAGGTCTATTGCTGTCTGTGACGTCAAAATCCAGGATGTCAGACCCACGTATAGCATAACGATAGCCGGCCTGTTGCCAGTAACACAAGCAACTTTCTTCCATCCATAGACTGAAACAAGTATTGCACAACCAGAATAGCTACCCTATTTGGAAGTCCATCCGGGGACTAACTTTTGGACTCTCAAATTGTTCTCATCGGTGAAATACTTCACATCTTCATACATTGGTAGAAGTTTTTGTATGAATAAATTTTCCTGCAAAAATCCTCAAGTGTAGTGATATAATGAAGTGAAAAAGTCATCTGTACACCCATACGATTTTCCTGATAGCTACGTTGTGTACAGGGAATGGGAAGCACAGCTTTTTATTAATTTCATGGTGGTTAAGTTACTCCTGCGTCGGCATGTAGGATACTGACTGAGCACCCTTTAAGATACTTCAGGACCAGCTTCTCAGATAAAATAGGCCGAGGTTTTGTTCCAGTCCGCTGTGATACGTCTCAAACGTCAACAGGTATGAGGTAGTCAGTCCGTACGCTGGAATTCGAGCTCAAAACGTTTGTATAATACGTGATGCTGAGGTCAAGTGTAGAAGCCCATGATGTCCCTTTTGATTTGCCAGTTCGAAGACAAAAACGGGGTTTTCTAGGCCGTGCCCTTGTTCTGACTTCCACCAACAGCGTTGCTAGCACCTGTGCATGTTTTGTATTTGACGTCGTACCAGGTACGCTCCGCGACTAAGGGTCAAACGGGCGTAGCGTCCAGCACTCCCAAAAGCTTTTTATTTCATGTTGCGAATGTTCTTATGGGCAATGTGAGAACTTGAAGCTCACGACTTCTGTCATTGCCGCATGAACGTGGTTTCTCAGATCGCACTTTGAAGTGTGATCTTCATCCGGGACATTGGCCCATCTCATAAGCTGTGTGCCAACATCAGGCTTGCTCGGCCAGTCAACACAACTCGAGACTGCCAACATTCATAGGCAGTTCGCACCTTCGAAACCACCCTGCTTAACTTTTCGGATCGGCTCCAAGCTCTTGTTTATTCCGCCGAGTTTCCAACACGTTCACAGCTATAGGCCGTCAGCACACATCGAGCAGAGTATGCCCAGACGGCGCTGCCAGAAACTGCCATAAGGATAAATTTCCCATATTGTTTTTCTTGGGTGTGTTATTTTACAGCTCGGACGCAAGCAAGCAAGCAAATGGTGTTCCGGGGCCAGTTACTTTTGCAAATTATTCTCAGTGCAAAATTAAACACAGCTTCACCGTCAGCACTTTCCAAACGCGCACTAATTGCACTCGAAAACTCCGTACAAAAACTCCATTCGGAAAATGGATTTGTTTGGAATGGGGCATCTGTTGACCTATTGTATAGGGCGGAATTCCCCAATGTTTAGGCCAAATTGTTGAGGAAGATTTTCCGCGATCGCACACTGTTTGAGAGCCACCAAGAGCTTTCTTCTTTGTTCTACTGTACTCCAAACGCTTTTCACGTGACACTGGACTGAGCAGCTTTTGCCATATTCTGTGTGCTAAGTTCAAGATCACCTGCAACTATATTTGACGTTGACATTCGGTAAAGGTTGTATGGAAAAAACGGAGATTTGACCATAATACCAAGCCCGCGATTCAAACTCGCGAATAATTTAGCAAAATTGGGTTACAACTCTGGATTTTCATTTGACACTATCGATTGTGCCTTCCTTATCCAGCCATCACGATATCACATACACCTCTCGAAATTTTGCCAAGGTCAGGTACGCTCATTGATTTTCAGCTTTATTCAGTGGCTGGTGTTCACCTGAAAGGCACAAGCGAAAAAAGAGTCTAGCACTGCTCCTTAAGTTAGCGCGGGGCAGTAAGCTTGCCAGTGAGAGGACGCGCATAAAAAGCGTTTAATAATGCTTTGAACTGGGCACTAGATGGAACGTAGACGACCGTCGGAGGAAGGTTATTCCACGCAACAACTACACGAAGTGATAAACATTTTGCCTAACGAAAGTGTGCACTCTGAGCTTGAAAAACTGTATGCCATGTCCCCGTCGTGTGTTAGCTCGGTCAACGGTCAGCTTGGCCAAACCTTGTTCAAACAGAGCAAAACTAAGCGGTAGGTCTGTGGTGATTTGTACCTTTCTTTTGCTTTCATTATAACGTTACGTATTTCATCAATTTCATAAACGATTTTTGTTTGAATACGCAAAACCACAAAAACGCGCATTTGGACAAAAATTACATACAATAGAGGCGTGGTCGCATTCTCCGATTTTCTCTTTTCATTTCACTCGCGCTTACAGCGGTTATTCGTTAGCTTCATGTGCTAACTCTGGTATCAAAACATTTCAGACTGTCTTCGGAGTTTATTGTATATGAGAGCTTCCCGGA
>SJOL01005799.1:22254-73211 GCA_004794785.1 Opisthorchis felineus | reverse complement strand
TTTTGGTATCTATCTTCGTGATGTCTTCTGGACCATTCTCACCATGCACGACATAGGCGTTCGCTGAGTCTCCTCCAAATGACATATGGACGCACTTCTCGTCATTTAGAGGAAGGTGCCAGTCCAACGACCACTGTTTTTCAGCGTCTACATCCATTTGAAGGGCACTGGCATTGGTACTCCAGGATTTCAAGTCGTCCGCAATAAGTAGACATGGACTTGAAAGAGCGTCAGGAGGGTCATTGATGTAAAGCAGGACCAGCAGTGGTTCCAAAACGCACCCTTGAGGAACTCCAATGAAGACCGGCGCCGGAGAACTGTAGGTCGAGCCTACTTTCACTGGAGATGATCTGTGTGATGGGAACGCACTGATTCAGAATTTTCCCTTGAATCCCGTAAGACTCGAGTTTGTGGCGCAGCGGGAAGTGTAGGACTCGATCGAAGGCTTTTGAGAAGTCGAAATCTATGGCATCCGATATGAGTCCCGCCTCCTTAGCTTGGGTTCGGCTGCCCATAAATACGAGCATGTTCGTCACGCAAGAACGGTTTAGGAGAAATCTGTGTTAAACTGGGGATATCAAGTTGTTGGTAGTAAGGTGATCTCAGATGAACCGCTTCAGAATGCTTTCCACCACCTCTATCAGTATGAATTACGTTTCTTTGGATAGACCACGTCCGCACCAACGCGTGGACCGGGTTGTCTTGTGCACGATTTGACGAATGTCCTCCGTCAAGAGCAAGTATGTTAGAGGGCGTTCGTTGTTACACCTTGTCAAGATTGGGTGTGACAAGATCGCTGTGGCAGAATACAGGCCTGCACAGTATTCTCTGTAGAATCCAGATACAACTATTCTGTCATTTGTGGGTTTCTCGTCCCTGTCCCTGACAAAGGACGCGGTTGGCTTATTTCTTCGGCGACGGCTCATGTACTTAAACGGCACATTTTTATTTTTTCGGGCAAGATCTAGTATGATGGCTTGTTTTTGTATCTTCCACTGGCGGATTTCTGATTTACATCGGTTCCGCATTTTACGAAGCGCCAGTTCACTTCGTGTCTCATGTAGGCAACTTTTAATAAAAAGTTGAGACCTCTTTTCCAGAAGACGCCGAATATTTTTAGGTAGCTTGCGGTCCATCCAACTGCGTGCTACATTTTGGGACGAATATCGCGTCATTCTTCTGAACTTTCTGGACAAAAGTCCCGTAAAACCCTTCCAATAAAGCTGGTCACAGTTTCAAGTGATCAAGAATGATGCACATTCCTGAGGTGCCTGCACGGCAGAAATTTCGAGTCCACATGTGAGGTTCGAGATTTCTGGCCGAGTAGCAGATGAATCAACGGTCAGCACACGGTGGTCACCATGTCCCAGTGGATCGTTACTTAACGCCCGATCAATGAAGTATCTTCCCTTGGTGATGACCAAATCTAGGAGGGATGTTAGCTAGCCGGCGCGGTATCTGGTTGGTGCGACAACATGTAGAGTCCAACCTCTGTTGAACGACTTTGATCAGTGCCGCTGCGAAAAATTTACTAGATCCGGCGCGCTGAAGCTCTATCCAAGAGGCCTTGGGGGCGTTAAAATCACCTACCACCATTTGTGAAGTGGAAGCTGGAGGGAAGTTATTCAAGGGTTTGCATGTAATATTTGTCATCTTCCGGAGCCCTGATGGGTGCGGCCGCATGTAAATATAAAGCAAACCCATCAACCATCCAGCATTTTGGGTCAGCCCAAAAAATAGAGTAACCGTCTATCGAGATCTCCACATCAGAGACATCTGGTGTGAGCCAGGTTCCTGTAGGTGCGATTATGGACGGCTGTTCAAGACAAGTTGACTGTTTACTTATCGCGAAGTTTGTTGAAAAGACTGAGGCAGTTTGTGAGCAGGCATTTCAACACTGTCTTTGCTGCCTCCGAAGAATGGAAGCCGAGAGTAGGAAGCAAAGGCTCATAGATCAGAGCCGGAGAAGGCTCGATACTACTCACTATTCTAGGGTAAGAAATTGAATGTATAAAGGATCGCTTTCTTGGTTGGTCAATCGCGGTATGTTTAAATTGGTTCCGTCTTTTCGCTCACGCAAATTTGCTAACGAACGCTATCGACGTCTAACCTGTTTACAGAGTCTACGCGTGTCAGTTTGTTTGAATTTTCTCACTCAAATACAAACTGTGCGTGAAAAACGCCTCGGTAGGTTGCACTTCATTTTTGCTGTGCTTCCACGTATTCGCAATTCTGGGTCAGATTATGGTGGGCCGGCCTCCGCCACAGCTATTGATAGACCACAACAGATCTGGACAAAACCCATGTCCATCGAGATTCAGTCTTCGAATGTGATATTAGGCTCGCCCGACCTGGCGGCATTTTAAGTGTATGGGTTTGCAGGGTATCCCGATAAACCGACTATCCACTACTCCTGAAACCATTATATGCACCAGCGACCTCTACCTGAGTGGTGCTATGAATTGCGCAAATGACAACATACCTGTCGATAATAAAACCGAGTCTGCCCTTCTACGCTTGAAAAATTGGTGCTTCCAACGAAAAACTTGTACTTCCTTCAAAGGCTTTGGAGAATGCAAAAGCAAGAACGTAGAGGTATGGGCAACGAAAGTTCCTCTCCGAACTAGTACCTAACGCCTTCCACTCCGTGTGCGTTTGCTGCGACCGTAGCGGTCCAGCTCTCATACACGGCTGTCAAGCCGTCGCGGTGTTACTAGTTGATAGGCCCACGAGGAAATCCCGGGTGGTCCACTGGGGGTCGATTTCTAGAAAAGCTAGGCCAAGACAACTTGTAAAATCGTTTCTTTGTGGTATTCCTCCAAAGTTTTATTACGACTCTCTTCATGCAAAATAATGACGCAGAAATGGAGGCAAGAAAATTTTCCAATCTCCCATCATGTCTAAGTGTCATGCGGAGGATCCTGGATCAATCTAGCAGTAACCAAAAGACCTTCATGAAGACCAAGCGTATATCCGGAGATGGCCCTATAGGGGCGCAAAATATGGCTTTCATCCGTTCCAGAGGAGGAGCGCGAAACAAACTTTTCCTCGGCGGCCATTCAGCCGATTCCAAACTTCTGACTCCCGATCGAATTTGTAGACGCCTGTGTTTTTAAACGCACATCGATATATTTGACGTCCGCTCCAGATTGCAGTTTCTATTTAAATTTGGCAGACCCGTCGACTACCAACAAAAGTGATTCCCGGGATGGAATAAGCCTCACTTATTCTCTTAGCGAGAGATAATGGCGTTGCGGTGAATTCCACACACAAGTCACAAGCCTCAAGTTGGATTGCGTGAGCGGTGCAAGATGAAGGAGCGAAGTCCACAGAGAGATCAGCCACGAGTGGTGACCTCGACATCAGAGTCCACTGCGAAAATTCCGGCCGCCACAACTCAGCCAACTGGACTGAAACTTTCGTTGAAACTTGTACTCCATAAAGCAGCTGTGGTAAAGACAGTGACGATGAATCCTTTTGAAAATGCGAAACTACCAGCCTCCAGCATCATGCCGTTAAAAGTGGCCCAATTTAACTGTGAATCCACTTGTCACTCGTGACCTTGAGGAAAAAAGCCGCAAAATCAACAACATACCGAAAACCCTACGTACCCTGAGTTGCCCTCGCCGAGCGCAGGTGGACTGAGAGACCGTACAAACACAAAATAAATGCTACCGCGGTCGAACAAGCCCCATAAACCCCGCTAAGTCGGGAGGATGCTTACAGAATTCATGGTGAAGCTCTCTGCAAAAACGAGCCTTTTGAGAGTGCCTCGAAGGCCAATACACCATTGTGGTCGCGCCCAATACGCAGATGGCATGATGGGAACTTACAGAGGCGCCGTTTGTCGCAAATCACATCTGGAATCTTAGTAAGCCACTTAAAAGCATGTTCGCCGCAAACTGCTGAAAGAACGTGAATCCGTGAGTAAAAATACGGCACTGCACAGGCTGCAAACAACGGTGGTCGAAATTTCTGACCACGAGAAGGGGAGCTGCGTCGCTCAGAAATAAAGGTTCCGCCCAAGAAGGACTCTGAGAGGGTGATCCTACCAGACATTAACGGGATGGATTGAAACCATCAAAGCAGGGAGCAGACAGGTACACCATAGTGGTCCCTCCGAAGCTTCGGAATCAAGCCGGGCGTGGAATTACTAAAGCTGCTATCCTCTCTGGTTGCAGGATATCCCTCTGCTCTCAAATTTGGACGCGACAGAATGGGTGTTGGACTGTTTGTTCACAAACTGCCTCAGTCTTTTCAGCGAGCTTCCCGATAGTAACAACAGAAATAATGTTTGCTCTCAGCTAGTAGGTGTCATATCACCAGGCATAATCATACTGGTATAGCCAGAACAACGGTACGACCGAGGTCAGCTGTGGGTATCAAGAAATGCGTGGAAGCTAGGCATTCACACAAATAGTTGACATTATCCGACGCAGATACGGGTAGCCTCGACTAGCACGATCTAAGTGCGGTGGGTTATGAGGACAGACAAGGAGAGTTATTAGTGTTTTTCTATCTTTTAGGGCACATATAAACAGCTGGCTTGCCTTGAATGACCGTTCATTATCGCACTCACATAAACTTGGTTCACGTCCGAAGTTTCTGCAACACAGATCTCGATATGTGTTTATTCAATTTCCCGGGGTGATGCGGAGCAGATGTCAGTGGGGCTGTTATGTAATTAAATCCGACCCATACCATCAGTACCGTCTATTTCAACATCAGTCCTATACCCTTTTAAGGTGAACTGTGGATTCGCGTCCTCTCGGCCCCATTTCACGTTAACTCTCAAGCCCGCCGGAGGACGACCTGTTCCTCATACAGAGAAACCCTCCTCCAACTACCACTTCACGCTTCATTCGCTGGAAGTTGAGTTTGATGCTCCCAAGGCATCCTGGATGGAGTTTCGGTGCTTCGATTGTAGTAGACATTTTGTATTTGGACCGACGAAAGTCGTTCGGCAACGCACTTTGACTCATGATGTCGTCGCACCCGCCGGATACCGCCCGGGATAAACGCTATTTCCACTAGATCTGGTTATCACCAGTGAAGGATACTTCTTTGATCAAGTGTTAATTAGGGCTCTACAGGGCTTTTGATTTCATCTACTACTGGGTCAGGAGTCCGGAACGCCAAACATGGACTGGAAATTCCCGCCGTACGGACCTCTCTGGACGGCTGAGCCTCCTTGACCAGATTAAATGGGGACCAACTTCAGCAAAAGGAGCATAAGCGTTCATTGTTAAAGAAATCCACCAATTCGGTACGCCTTTTGTCCCAAATAAAATTGCCTGCAGCCGAGGACACTAGAAGATTCCCCAAAGCATTCGGCGTCTCCTGTAAATGATGACCCAAATACTTTTCGAAAAGATAACCACAGGAAACACAAGACCAGCTGGTATCTCCCAAACCTTGAAAACGCTGTAAATCAGAAATTTGCCAACGGAACATAACATAGCAGGCCACGATATCAGGGTGCACCCTGAAAAAATACGTGCTCTATAAGTACAAATGACGCCGTCCAAGAAACCAGACAACCATCATTTACTTAAGGGACAGAAACGGGAACTAACAGCCGATCTAATAATGGTATCTAGTGCTGACAGAAAACACTGCCAGCCTGTATTCTGACCTCCCCACATCCGAACATTGCAAGACGCATCTCTGAGCAGCTTCTTACTAACTTGATCATCACAGAGAAGGATGCTGGTTAAATATTTCACAGGACAAGTTCCTCCGGCGGTTTAGGGCCAGATGAGATTCATTCAATGATCCCGAATGAGACGTCGCTCAGCTTAATAAATTATTTCTACGTGATGGTTCCCCGTTTGGTTGACGAAGGCAACCTTCCATATGCTGGGAAAGGAGCGATGGTAATGCCAGTCTACAAATTTAGTATCCCGCAGTCGCCTGGTGGCCACAAGCATATTAGCTTCGCTAGCATATTGTGGGAGATGATAGAAAGCACTCTGAAGCAAACCATCTTAAACGCCGATACTTATCCGGTATACGCACTTGTCTCTAATATCTTCGTGCGTCGAATAAGATTTTCGCATAAAGTATTCCATTTTGCTCTTTACGTGCCCAAACCAAAGAACAAACGTACTTTTTTGAAGTTGATTTAATTAACCGCCCTTCTCAGATTTTGGCGCGCATTCAATTCACCACGCATATCTCTAGCCGCAAACTATCTGGCAACTCCCAGGGGCCAGTCATGGAAGGTCTGCTATGCATCGCCAATTGCGATAGGACTTGAACGCTTTCACGGCGATAGAAAGCAATGTACCAGAAAACCCGACTAACGGGTATGGGCCATCATCACCCGCAAGCCTTACGTTCTTCAGACCCGGTACTAGCCATCCAAGAGTAAGGGCTTCGCCTATCGCAATGATTGCGCGGAAGAGCAGCTCTTGGGGTCCGAGAGCACAGGATTCGATATTCGTCTAGTCTATCAGAAGGTACAAGTCCAACTTTAGTTACAGGAGTAATATTCTCGCATATGTTGCTTCAACTGGTACACCGTAGGCTCTTGCACGTTTCAGAAAATATTATGACATCAGAACTACCCCCAACTTTAACTCATTCTAAACGGTTTACGTCTTACCGGAAGTCGCTACATGTTGTCTCACCAAAGGCCATTTTCTAATTCGAGGTAATTGTTGACATTGAGCATTCGCTCAGTTAAACAAATCAACCATACAGGGGATTTTGCAGAAAAACGCCTTAGACATGGGCATTATTGACTATAGAGTGGTCACTTTGAAAATATCGCAGTTTTGGTGAAGGTTACTTCCACTCGCCCAATATCGCCACCTTTGTGGGATTCAAGATATTCCACGCAAGACATGCTGAACTAGGTCGGTTCAACCTACTCTGCTCCCGTACTGGTCTCCATTGTAGCTCCACAGTGCCACGCCTTAGAATCACTCATCTTGCTGATCTACGTCAACGAGCTTCCGGATGTACGTTCGAATCAACTTCTACTATTTTGCATGGCCCGAAATATAAAGTTCAAGCTCTAGTTCCATCCAAATGAATGACAACTCCGCAAATTATTGGCCATTGGACTGGCAGCTTTATTAGGCTAACAGAAAGTACACCATATGTCTTTCGGTGGAGATTCGGCGAACGCGTTTGTTGTTCACGTTGAGAATGGGCCGGAAGGCACTACGAAGCTAGATATCAAATAGGATTTCGCTGTCTGTTCCTCTTCAAACCTGTACTCGTCACTCCATTATAGAAAATCCGCTCAAAGTTATTCGTTGTTCTTCGGATGATTCAGCACATCTTCCCCAGTGTTACTCGCAAGAACTTCTAGATACTCTTAGGGCCTACGTCAAACCGCGCCTTGCAAACACCAACCAAGTTGTCTACTTAAAGTGCAGCAGAGAGGTAAACCTCAGGGGGCATTTCCAACGAAGATGCTTGCCGGTCCCAAATTCGGTAATTAGGAAACACATCCCAATATGCTTGCACTCCTTCCTCTGAAGCATCCTTGCCCCCGAGGAAGCCAAATATTTACTTACGCCTTTGTTGAACAAGGTCTACCCGACCCAACTAATACACGGGCAAGGACATGGCAAAATTTTCAGGCACAGAGCACGCATTTTTATTAGACGACATTCCGGGTAGTTCGGGCATGGAATAACCTCCATTAGACGTTTGTTTACGCTGCATCTAAAACCCAGGTCAGAGCTTCCGGAAAAGTTTGGTAACAATCGGTAGACTTATTGATGGGCAACGTTTCGCTTTTGACACAAAAGCTTGGTTAAGCCAAGTGACTAGGTTACGAGGTTGGTCGAGATTTAAGGCGGAGGGAGAACTAATCAGTTAAGTCAAGCTAAACCTCTGTTGGGTGTCGGCCGAGGGATTTTGTGTGTTAGGGTGGGTGACCAAGTGTTTGGCCGATGGGGAAACCTAAATGGATTTGGGTCTAGCCTGGTGTCTAGTTCTTCTGGTTCGGTTCACCTGATGATCCCTCTTAAACGTCGTTTGCACTTTCTGTCCGTCTGTGTGGATGAGCTAGTGCGTGTGTAAGATGGATTTTGTAAACTTTGGTCGGGTTAGAATTTGTACCTCCCCCTGTTTTGGCTAATGATTCCACGTGAATTGACAACCACACAGTTACATGTCATCTCGGCTCATCTAAGGCCGCCTTCCAGTTAGGAGCAGTTTTAGATGCCTTTTTGTGGATCTTTGCGCTAACAACCTATCTGTTGAGGACGTGAATAGCGGCGCTATGCCCTTTTTCACTGGTGCCTTTCAGGCGAACCGAAACTGCTAACTGACAATAAGACGTAACCGGTTAAGCTTGGGCAAAAGCTTCAATTCTGCACATCAGCCGACAAAATCCTCTGTGACTCACGCCGGAGTTGGTCTTATATTAGTTGAAATGGTGTTGTCAAACGGAATTAAAATCAGAATTGGGGATTTGGCCGCAAGGTTTACATTACGAATGCACGTTCTCAGGTACGTAAGCTTATTGGTGAAATACCGCAGGCAGAAAAAGTAGACTCGAATCCTCCCAAGGGCGTGCAGCCTACCAGGGTTTGTCCTCTTCCAGGTGCAGCCCCACCATAAAGAATCTGTCAGCTTCCGCATTCCACTTGCGTAAGTAACCAATGAATCTGTCAACACTCCAAGGTTTTGCGTAAGCGGGACATGCGTCAGAATCAGAAAACGCAGGGTGTTTTACTTATCAGTGGTTCCTCCAAGGTGATGACCGGAAAGTGGAACACATCCTTGACTTCAACAGTAGAAGCTAATTTTCGTCGCAAGCAGTTATTATATACGAATTCTTTATTCTTTAACTGCTTTGCTATCTTTTGTGTTTTTACGAATTTCATTATTTATTGTATGGTCATTCTCCTTTTTTGTTAAAGTTCATTATTTTTATTACTCGCACCCTTCCGTTCTTGTGTTTGTTGTACATCGGTTTTGTTACCCAGGCTCCTTAACATTGCACAGCATAAGAGCATTTATATTGCGTTCCAACACACTGAACTGAAATTACTTGGATGAAACTGGCATCTGGATAGCAGGTCGGAATATTTCAGATCTATTGATGATATAATGAATCTAGGCCTTGTGGGTACCCAAACACACTCACATCAGTGCTGAAAATGCGGTTTCTGCCGTATCCAAATGTCCAAGTCGAACCCATGTCAACCACTGTTGAGAAGTTGTTCCACGTTCCAAATGCTTATTGTGATCAGTGGTGTGCCCTCACGGTGGCATTAACTCTTTTCTGATCACCGTTCGCTGGCCTAGCCTTAAATAGTCAAGCCCTCAGATGATTGAGAGATAGCCTGGGTTGAACACAGCGAGAAACCTAACATATTTGAAGACCTCTACTGGCTGGGGGCCAAATGCTTGGATTCCATCCGGACTTCCATAACATTCCGATTCTTTTAACCTTCTTTCTCCTTTATTTAAAACTTGTCCCAAGCAAAAAATGGTTACTGAATCCGCAAGCGGCATTTGGGGCGAGGACATAGGAAGTCATTGAAACAAGGCAGATAAACCACTTGTTTGCCCAATCCTACCGCTTTCAACATTTGGTAATGCGCCTTCCCTGCCTTCCGTAATAAAGTAAACCAATAAACTCCATTTTACAACCACCTAAAAACACATATTTCAGAACCTCGTTTTCCGTACCATTTTCCAGACTTTGGGGTCAAAATGGTTTCCGGTTATAATATGTTAGCGGAATCTTAATGGGAACACACACGGTATCTAGTAGTATAAAGTGGGGATTATATAATATTTATACCTGTTCTGCTCTCTGAAGACCGTCGTTTTGTGAGTCTTACAAGGTTTAATTATTGTCCTAAAACACCAGTCAGGACTTGACAGGTAACGCCCATCTGAACGATTTGGGCGCTCCGTTAAATTAGCTTGAAGGCCTCACCATTAAGGAAGTCATCTGTTCAACAATTGGTCATAAGATTGCACAGGTCAGCCGCAATGAAGCTATGGTTGACCGGTCGACGGATTTACGTAGGTCGGGATAGCACACCTTGACTGCTTTTCTTTTTTTGAGACAGTCCCCCCCTTAAACCAAAAACAAAAATTTTGGAGACAGGAATAACCGTTAAGGAAAGAATGGTGTTGTAATGCCCGGAGGATAGTTCCCACGCACTTAGATGGTCCGTCACTAAGACTTCCCGCATTTAGCTTCAGGGATATGCATGTCGGACCATCTAGTCAAGAGTTCCTGGCACCACCATTCTTGTAAATGATGAAAACCGTGGTACATTTCCTAGTCTCGGGCGTTCTCCTGTCTTGTAGTCGTTGACTGTAAGAAAGAACGCGAGAGGTTGCAATGGTATGCACAAGTCCACTAAAGATGACAGGGTCCAGACATTCAGATCTGGCCAATTTATTGTTATAATTGATGAGTGGGATGGACAGTAAGTTCTTCGTGCTGACGGCCACTTGCCTCACTGTCCAGGGATGCTTGTTACTGAGAGGCTCTCCGCATTCCGTATCTCTGATAAGTGAAACAGATCTACCTTCTGCTGTCCACCAGCAGGTGTATGGATTGGATCCCAGTTACCTGATCGGGACATGTCTGGTGTTGATGGCTGCCAAACTTGCCATTACAGGCTGTCATCAGCCCCTAAAACTGCACACAACTTGCATATCCGCCATTAGAAAAATTTACTATGTATTATAAGATTTCTTTCTGGGCGAGTTATCATTCTCCGGAACAGTCCAAACCCTAGAACGACATGGTCAGCCGTTCTCCAGGACCACTTCTTGAAGAGCCCCTCGGAGTCTTGAAAGTTCAAAACTATAACGCTTCCTCACGCTCGCTTGTTTTCACGCTGCAATATAACATCCAAAATCAGACCCTCTATCAACACGTCGGGCAACCTAGAGAATGGAGATAGTTACCAAAACCTCGTTTGCAACTGATTTCGGAGAGTTATGGACAATTGGCATCATGGGATCCTTTCCATGGACAACTAGTGGCAGTCAACACGTTGTAATAGTGGCATAATATCTGTCGCAGTCGGTGGAGATGGCAGCCTTGCCGACCCAACGGACGACGACAGTCAGTGGATTGGTCATGCATCACATCGTGGCCAGCAACGGGTTTCCAAAAAGGATCCTAATGGATCAGGCGCCATGCATTGAGGGTTAGGAATTGAAGAGTTGTTTGCAGCAGCTGGGCATCAAGCGTCTAAGGCTGGGACCCCACCACCCGCAAAAACTGGCCTGACTAAACACAAGAACCGAAGGATCAAGGAATGGCTGGTGGTTAGAAAGGTGACTGGGAGGCGAAACTGTCATTGGTGTTGTTAGCACATCGTGCGTGGACCCGGTCAACCACAGGCAAATCCCCATTCAGGTTGATGTACGGTCGGCCTCCAGGCCTTCAATTTTTCGATTATTCAGTTGTGGTCGACAGCACGCCCGTCTCCGGAAGAGCTATGAGAGCAAGGAAGAAGGGCGCAAAAAACCTGACCGCCGTTCAGGGACGGGCCAAACAAAAACTGGCACGACGGCCAGATGGAAAAATCGCCAGAGTCCCGGATGGAGTAAACTGGGATAGTGGAAATTGAAAAAATTTGTGGTGGGGTCTGTTCGTCGTGACTGACTGTCAAAAAGTACGAGGAGGTAATGGTAGTCAACTTCAAAAGTAGCAAGATACGCTGAAGAGATACCCAGTAGACCAGCTGAAGAGGCTGGCCTAAGTGAGACAAACCGACCATCATCCAAACTTTTGAGGGGGTGTGTCAGTGGATAGTATTGAGCAAACAACCGAGTAGTACCTCGTAAGCTCCGTCCCTGCACCTGATGAAAGACTAGCGCCGAAATTATGAAACCGCCTTGTGATGATTAGTAATCATTGTTCTATATCCAATGAACATTCAGGAGAGTTCACGAGGACACCTGAGACTGTTCACGTTTCAAAAAATTTGCAAACGTGATTTTCAATTTCGTGTCTAATGGCGTGTAACCGATTAGTTCGCGTTGGTCAATAACCGCTGCAATGCAGCTCGGGATGTAATGATGGCCGCCGGTTTGTTCGCTGACCTGGGCAAGTTGGTTACAGACATTCCATCAGCAGTCGTGGTGACATAATCGGTGCTTTGGGGCTGGAGTAGCAAGATTGCCTATTACTAGTTGGTATATTGCCTACGGCTAAGCATGATTAAATTTGCACAATCAGAATAAAGGGACGACCGACGTCAGTTGCGGCCGCATAGCAATGCATAAAAGTTGGACAGTCGCACTATCCAACGCGTAGGGTCTCCCCAAAATGGGCACGATTTAAAGGCAGCAGATATCGTGGAAGGTAAAAAACAGTTGACATTGTGGTCGTATGGCAGGAACTTGAGAGTGAAGGAAGTTTGCTCATTGGGACGATGGAATTGGCATTACTAGGGTGTGGTATAAATAAAACTTTACAGTTTTGAACCTAAACTAATATTCATCGAAGGAATGGGATGACCTTAAGCTGTCGGTGTATTGACTGACGTTAAAGATTGGATGCGATTGACACACAAGTCGGCACTCCAATAGACTATTTACTCACAAACCAGAAAGCGCGCCTTCAAGTCGAGTTTACCAAGATGTTGAGTGAAAAACAATTAAGTCACATTTTACGCATAAAATATGGAAGAATGTGTAAATAGAACGCGCGAAGAAACACCTGATAGAATTTGGAGGATATATTCCATAAAATCCCAAGCTAATTATCGCGTATTACGTTCAGTCCAGTAACTCATACGTTTATCGAGTGCTAAAGTCAACTTAAGATTTGAAAGTATGTCCAACCACCTTAATATGCACTTTACCGATCTCTTCCACTTCAGCCAATCTCCTTAGAACTGTTTATGCTATTTCGCCCAATATGAGGGGAGCAGGAAAGCTGAAGTTTTGGTTTCAGATCTCTAGAGGTAAAGTGAGATGCTCAACCAGGATTTCTACACCCAAAGCGTGAATAAAATTCGGAATTTTAATCACCTCCATCTTGACTAACTATTTTCGTGCTGTAGATGACTGCCAGCATAAGCGATAGTAAATAGGAGCGAAACACACCTCAGAAATAATGCTAGTTTGAATACCGTCTGTTGTGAGACTTGAGTCCTACGATAGTCTTCCCAATACCAAACGAAAACCTCACAAAGGTGAAACGACAGAAGAATCAGCATAACACTGACCATTTATCCAATGAGCGAAAAAAATGAAAAAGTGGGCGGTTGACGGATTCGAGGACCTAGCTGTGGCCTGCGCAAGCATCATTCTCAATCCATAGACTTAATCCATCAAACCAACAGCCCATAGGAGGCGGTTGGTTAATGCTTCATTTAAGCTCATCATCATCATCATCGACAGCGTGACATCAGTGTTCAACACTGATGCTTCACTGCCGGCTGATGGCACCACGCGACGGCCGATGTGGCATGAGTTTATTTGTATATGTGCGATTCATGGTTGTACGTGGGCTGGGATACTGTCAGGGCGCCCACACCTAGACAGGAGGACGATTAGGGTCCTCAACCAAAGCCTTTGGCTCAAAAGCCTAACCGCAAGGCAGCGGTGTTTGGCAGGAAATGCAAATGCATTACCATTTCTACGGAACAAGTCGCCATATGTTCCAACCCCCAACCTGGAGGGCCAGGAGACTGTGTTCGTCAGACCTCTAACCATTGACCATCCTGGTATGAGAGACTCTGTGAGTGTCGCGGGGACACCCCCTAGTATAGCTCAATAGGTCGCTGAGGTGCGCAAACCATCACACCACGGTAAGGTCCAGTCTCTTCGTGACGGTTCATTTAAGCTACTAAGGCTCTTACACTTAACTTTCTGATTCTCAGGTGAAGCTGTCTGTTTTTCCTTGTTACGTGATAAGATTTTAACCAGTCATTTGATTGCGTTTGGCTTGGGGGCGGATCGACTCAGCTGTTTGTGATGAAAAACCCTGAAGTCGTAACATCGGAGAAATATAACGTGAAATGTCAGGTTTTCACAACCTCCAACACTGAAGTTCTTGAAGGCATCTACACTTTGAGATCGATGCTCGTTAACTGTCTGGATGAGACAAATAACGGAAAATAGCTTATGGCCAAACAAATACATAATTCAACCAAGTTTGGCATGCAGATGGATGGTGACCGAACAAATAACGATTGAATAACTATTTTTGTCCTGAGCTGTGACTTGTAAGTAGACTGTTTACAAGCCCACCAGAAAGTAAAAGGTCCCTGTATGAACAAACGGAGCCACTGACTCCATTTTTAAGGTTTTGTTGTATGCATCAAAGCTAAAGGTTCATATCATTTCGACTCGAACTCTCGCACGGCGGATTACAGTGGGGTTTAACCAAAGTAACTGATTTCAGAGAATTTTGGTTCCTGAAACCATGAATTCCCAACCAGCTAAAGCTCTCAGTAGATACACCCCATAACTAACCACGGTAGGTTGAACACTGTTCAACAGTAAGTTGTCTCCGACAGTAGCTTTGCGAAAGTATTCGGGCTAAGCAACCTTCCTGGCCTCAACACGGATTTGCGTATGAACTCTGATAAATACCATTTCATCCAGCGCAGCGTATCCTACTCCGTCATGGCGGCCGCTTTGACATCATTTCAAGACTATCAAATGAACACCCAACGACCATCGTGCAACGCACTGTAGATGACTATGCGGCACCTATTCAAGCCTGTTGGCCTGTCGTTAATTTTGAACGCTCAAGTGCTAGACGAAAAACACTACGCGGATCCAGGCAATGCCATAAGCACCATGTCATACCGGATCTCGGATGTGCGTGCATACATCAGGGAACATGCACTAATGTTAGGGTGTTCCGATATGGTGGTTCGTTGTGAAGAGACCAAACTTTACCTTGATGTGACGGTTTGCAAACCTTACGATATAGCACTCAGATCCTACCGGGTTGTTTAGTGTATGGAGGTATGATAACTTGTTTTCTAACCGGGGAGTTATGATAGTTGTGACACTTTCTTCCTTGAAAACTTAGACTGCTCCTACAGCCTTATGGCAACCGCCGCTGTCTTTCAGTCATACTTTGGAGCCAAGGGTTTTGGTTTAAAAGCCTACTTGTTTCCAAGTTTGAGTTTTAGAACCCCGTCAGTGTAAGCTTATATATAAATATGAAATTCACAACTAAGTATAGCTTCATGCCACATAAGCTGTTGCGTGATCAAAGCTTCCTAGTTGCCTTATTAACCGCACATAGCAAAAAAGATAAACAAAACACGCAACCCGCAAAGCCTTCTATCTCTTTATACTGTTGCCAGCTAACTTACTCCCGTCCTACTCATCACTCAGGCTCATATCTATCCGAGCTGAGGGCACACTAAGAGGAACCCAGGGAAATTTCCATTTTAACCTGTCCCATTCTATCTGCGCCTCTCATCCGGTAGCAGAAACAACCTTTTTATCTTCATAGTATTGTTTAACGTACAAACTACTAAGCAAGTTAGCCGGAAAGCTACCTCTGGGCTTACTCGCGATATTTGACGTAGGTATCTGTTGCAAATCCTTAAGTAAACTGAAATATCCAAGTGCAGAATTTGAGCCAACAACAACTTCATTTTCTATACTTTAGCATTTACAGTCTTTGTATGGTTCCGCAGTTACAGTCGCAGCCGTTGCAGTTGGAGGTTGATGCTGATGTAGCCCTAGGTTGACAGGTTGTGGCCTTTCTGCTCAGTTTTTTTACCTGTAACCAGCCGAATCTTTGATGTCCAAACTTGTGCTGGCCAGGTTAGTAGTTTCACTTCATTTATCGCGCCCCCTGGTGCCCTGGCCTACTTTAGTCCCGACTTGTAAGGAAACGTTTTCTATCAAGATATAACAACCCCCTGTTCACTAAAGAGAGATCATTTTAAGTCATTATAACTGAATATTTTAACGCAGCTGCTGGTCACCTCAGCTTAACAGAAGTGAGTAGTGTATTTAGTTTAACCACCAGATGTAACAATAACGGCAAGTGACTTTTGCAACTCCGTGCTAACCACCACTTATTTCTTAATGGCGCTGAAGGTAGATGCAGTAAGCACCGTCCGTTGGCTGTTGAGCAATCGCGGAACTAAACTGATCACAGCTACATCCGTTACCGATGGCGAAAGTGAGTTGTAGCCCGCATGTCATTGTTGAATAAGCATGTTGGTTTGGACCATGTTTCCGTGCGGTGAATGTTTTCATGAAACTGCCATAGCAAAGTTATGTAAAGGGCTTGCGACTTGACGGCATAAAATCTGTGGTCCACAAGTAAGATAGCGGTAGCCACAGCTCATGCTTAAATACTACCAGCACTCGGGTGGGTAACGCGCAGAACTTCAAGGCCAGCGTCATCAAAAAACGAGATTTACATAGAAATACGCTTGAGTAAGTACGACGGGAAAGTGCTGAATCTACAAATCGCAAATGCAGAAAGTAGTCCTAGGGTGGACGAAAGTGAAAACGACCGCAATGAACAGCCTCTGTGGAGTCTGTCAAAAGTTAACATGGCTTTTTCCCAAAGTACCGAATGCTGGGAGTGATGAAGTGCAAACGGTCTGTATTAACCTATTCCACACTCGTCTATTTCATCTGTCAGCAGGCAGTTGAAGATATCTGTTATCGAAACCTTCTACGATGTGTCGTCACCCTACCTCAATGTCCCCAAGCAGTGTTCCGTCAAACAAATAATTGGGAGCTGGCACTTAAAAAAACAGTGTTATTGACAAATATCACGCTGAAAGAATCTTGTCATGATCAGACAGTCCACTTCCCTATTTTTTTCACTGCTACTTCCCACATTATTCTGTTAGAATAGAAGAAGGATGGACGCGCTTCTCACTTCATGCAACAGACTTTAGCAAAGGTAAACATGTGTAGGTCAACCTAGAAGGCTCTGCACTTGCGGGGTGTAGTTTCTTGCTAAGCTAACAATTTGGCAGAGTTTTGATCGTGCTTTTTTCAAGTTGAGCAACACTTGTAGGTCGCATCATGTATGATTCTGTTTGCCGTTTAAGCTGTTTGTCTCCATTTGTCTCCCTCCGTGATTCTGTCATCTTGGTATACCGATCTCAAGCACGCCCCATTCTTTCTTTCATTCTTATTGGGAGTCATCAGTAGTATGGTTAAGTGTTCAGCCACTGACTGAAAATTGAGGATTTGAAATTCTCTCAGTTTCGTGAGCAGCGCACTGCTGAAGATTCGCAGTAGGGATGAAACAGCTGTACAGGGCATTTCGGCTTTTCCGTGAAAGTTACCAGATGTCATCGCACTACTAACATGGCCCGATTGTAATAATTTAGGCGATAGAATTTCAACAACTTCAGTCGTTTTTTGATGATATTTTTTTATAAATTTTTTAACTTCTGCAGAATCTTCTTGGTTAGTGTGCAGCATCCATCGAAATCTGCAAGACTGGCTTGAATGATATTCTCAGACACGAATCTGATAGTAACGACATACATAGAAACTTTAGCTCGGCTCTATGAATCTTCTATCCTACGAACTTGAATCATTTAATTGCTTTTTTTATATTCAGGCAATATTATGGGCTGGACCTTTGTTCGATAGACAGGCCGCATGAAGCTTGTGATGCACGTGACCTAGCAACTGCTAACAAGCTGAGTGACTGGCTTCGGCCAAGGTTAACCATATGTTTCTTTTTGGTGCCCAAAACTTGAAGAGGAGAGAGGCTAATTTTGAGCTCAAAAGGTCCATGGACCGCGGGTACAGAAAACTGTGTTGTTTCTGGAATTCCACCATTTTTCATCAATCCTCGCCTGATACGACTTTAGAAAAGCCATAAGAATTCCACTGCACTAAAAAGATGTTCGTTGGAACTAAAACGACCGTGCGAGGGACATAAAACACACTTGCATGTTCATTGTAAAATTAACAACCCATTTAGCGACTAAACTGCTCTGATGGTCACCAACAGGCTGCTCATCTTATATAAAGTGTTAGAATTTTTTTTCAAAGTCAGGATGAAAACACAGAATACAACGGAGGTTTCTTGGCCGAAAAGCATCTGATCTTGATGAAAAAAGTGGAAGATGATCTGATTAGCCAAAACTATTCGTCTTTGGTAATATTCCTCATCGTCTTCATCAACATCATCAGCATGGCCCTCCTCCTCGTCATCGTCATCATTATCTTTAGCTGTAAAAATTACGTACATGTTGTGCAGTGGTTATAGCTGCCACGGTCCCGTTCGTCGATGATCTTGGAGGTACAGGTGAATAGCAACGGATTGGAGGCGGTACATGATATAACGGCTGCATGGTACGTGAGGAACAGTGGAGTTTTACTGGATGATATTAGGAGAGGAAGCTAAGCAGTGTAGACAACAGTAGGGATGCATGCGCGCCAGAGGGCCCAAGACTGGGCCATGTCTGACAACGTCTCTCACCTGTGATGTGTTCCATCAGAAGGTCTCCACTCAGGGAGGTGGTGATGGCCAGTACTGTGCTAAAACTGGTTTTTATACTTTGCTGCCCTATCATTGTTTGTTTTTACTCGTCTTTTCCTTCTTTCTTGCTAGTATTTGATAGTTATTCGAGTTGCACGACCTCTCTCTACATGAATGTCGTTTGAAGAGTCCTTCTTCAATCTTGTCGGTTATTGATCCGTACTCCAACTGCGGGCCCGTGACATGCAAGACTACTACCCCACTAATACAAACAAACAGTTCAGCTGGATTTAGTTAATTCTTCCTCCAAAAGAAAATTAGCTTGCAAATGAAAAAGAATTCCGTCCAGTTTGGATTCAAGTAGAACATAAATTTGACGGGAACCCCGGGACTGCGCCCACCTTTTGACCTCCAAAGAAGGGCAGAACCGGTCATGGGCTGCCGAACAGTTTTCAATGACCTCATTAGTATTGAAGCACGGAAAAAGGTCTTTCCACTTGGAGCGTCGTGAGTTACTTGCTTAAGGCTCAAAAGGATGATCAACTAGCTGACCTAGTTGTATCGTTTAAATGGCCTACCCAGCAGCAGCAATGAATCTCCAAATTTGGTAGAAAAACTGATCAATAAGCAGGACTTGCACAGTCATTTGCCAATAATAACTGATCATATAGCCAGATGTTCGCATCCTAAGCTTGTATACATTTCAAGAATGTTTCCTCGTTTGTTCTTCCAGTCAAGGCTATTTGAAGTCGACTAAGAAAGCATCGCATTTCTGATGACAGGGCGTGTTACCGTATCAAGCAACCGAGAATCTTAAAACAGTAAATTAAGTGTTGGAGATAAATTTGTTTCAGGTATTACTTTGTTCGTCTCTGATCGATCTTCCTATCAGCTAGAGTCTGTGAAGTTCGAGGCGTCTCTGAGGATAAAAATGACTTCTTCTACAGTTGATCTGTCTCATAGAACTGTAATGCAAATAGCATTGGATCAAATGAGGCTCAGGCTGCGTAAGTATCGTGTTCGGTCGGTTTCAGCTGTATACTGGGCGAGTAGCAATAGATAGCCATACACATGGCCCTGAGTTATGCAACTAGACGTTTAAATAATTGTTCCTTTTACTCATCGCTACAGAGAGAAAGAAGAAGATTTAGTTGACACCTGCTCAGATACTGTGTTAATCAGCTTTGAGTTCTGATCACAGCAGGTCTGCGGACATTTCAGCATGCTCAGGACAAATCTGTACACTGAAAACTGGAATGGAAAGGCACCAGGCAAGGTGAATGTCATTCAGATACTCGTTAGAGTAAAACAAATTGACTTAAAGAGATTTTTGAGCAACGTTTGCCTAGTACTTAATCAAAAAGGCCGTCGCTAATAAAAGACCCCAAAGATATTGTATTGTAGATCCAGGGTTTTTCATTTATGGCCCATTGCAGTCATTGAAGAGAGGCAACCAGTAGTAGCTAGAGTTTTTGGTGGCAACTCTTGCGCCTCGTGCCCAGGACTCTTAACCAAAAGTGTTTCATTTGGCGAGGAAGCATTCAAAACTCCTCCACAGTTTTCGAGAGGATCGAAGTGCGTGAATTTTCCTTTGAGTTGAATTTCAAAGCGTTCCTGTTGGACAAACCTAAATTTTCCCACGTCTATATCGGAATGGAGTTGGTTTTATTCTTCAGCCTACAGAACACGGTAACATCAGGTTGTTTGTGGGTGTTGAACGCAATCGGAGGCCCTGTAACATAAATTAGGACCTGTCTCTTCGCTTGGACAAACGTTCGCTACTAAGTGCGAACGTCACTGAAACTGTCAGGGGTTTGGGTCCAGTAAGCTGCAAGTATCTTCACTCGTGTTTTCTACCGTTCTATCGTAGAGAATCCAATGGTTAGGTGCTTGTTGGGTTTTCAACCGCTTGAAATAAGCTGTAGGATTTTCCCAAGCTCAGCTTTCATTTGCCGTAATTGCGGAGGAATTTGGTTTGACAATCCCACCCCTTCAGGAATACTAGGTGAAGTGAGAAACATCTATGAAACATTTCGACTTTTCCACGTCAAAATCTGATTCCTTGTTGCAGTTCGGTCCGCAAAACGGATACAGCTTCTCCACAGAGGAGAGCCGGACATCGTTCATAGTCATGTTCATAAAATTACACTCCTCGAAAGGAAAAATTCCACTATCATACCAACTCCATTCTGGGCAAAGTTGCAGTCACCGACTTGAAAAGTAGTTTACTTGTCACGGTTAGGTTAGTTAGACCTAACGGCCGCTCACGAAAGACAGTTAATGTTCTACTAAGAAGCACAAGCATAAAACTGATGTGCTATCTCGAAACGAGATCTCGACCGAATTAGAAGCTTCATTTGACCCTGGTAGCAAGGTCCTTCATACTGAGTTATGCAACATTCTTACCTGTTCTAAGAGTATGAAGTGATGCATGAAATAAATACATAATTGCATTATGTGCAGTCACCTGATCAGACAGCTTATCTTTGTGTTCACTCCAAAGAACTGAGCAGTCGCAAATGTTTTCATCAGTTTCCTTTCAAATGGCGAAGAGCTCAACAGTAATTCAGCTGAGTTACCTTTGAATCCATTGATACTGACTGTACTACGATTTACCTACAAAATTACTCTTTTCAGCGGTCAGACGGTCGCGGTGGACTCCCTTATGCCAAAGAGATAGAATAGCTACGTCACAGTATTTAAGAATAAACGAGGATTGAAATTTCAAGTTATCAAATGCTGAGGATTTTCGAAGATGAATCACTTTAGAAGAAATAGGAATCTTTGAAAAATAGGACTCCGTTTTGTTAGGAATTGAGGTCTAGCTTTCAGCTGCTCACCGGCGAACCCCCAGTAAGAGTGAAGAACTTGTTCTACCGGAAGCTGTTGTCGTACTTGTGTGAAGAATCGCAACTACTGGACTTACCTAATCATTCCTTTCCTTCCGAAGATCTTTGAAAGCCTGCCAGCTTGCATGAACGACGACCTGGAGTAGAGTTAAGTAAACAATCCGCTACCTTTCACACGATCTCGATTCCATCAGGACTTCTTTGGCGTACACTGGCTGACATAACCTAGAACAAGGCAGCTTCTCTCAGCACCATAGGACACGTTATTGATTTAATCAGCAATGTGTTCTGCGCACAGTTGTTTGTTCTTATACTGTAATGCAATTCCTTGCCTGGAGAAATATCCCAGTTCTTGGTTTCTAGTACAAATGAACAAATCCACGTTCTGAAATGTAATATCTCTAGCGAGGGTTTTCCTAAATTTAGATACTGGAAACTCTTTTGACTGTCTAAAGTGAACCCGCACACACCCGTTTGACTCCCCCAGTCATGACGAAGAAGTCGAAACTCGAGCTTCACATCTACCTACACACAGAGAGACACACGGCTACTTGCAGTGAATTAGTAGTCAGTGTGGACTGAATAACTAGGGCCCCAGCGCTTGCTCGGCATCTACCTCGACTGTTTACTGATATCACATTTATTGCGGAATAGACTTTGAAAATATGGCGGAAGCAGCCAAGAGGCACGAAATCAGACGTGGTCAAGGTTCGAACAACAGATAATGGAGGTAAGGTGTCGCGATGAAACAAAAGTCAGTAACGTTCAGGGAAAATCGATTTTGCTCGAAAATTTGACAAAAAAGCTGAGTGATTGATAGAGACTAGTTATGGAAAAACCGAATTACTAGATGTAGCGCGGGTCATGGTCGCTAGAATGTGAAGCCAAGCTCTGAGGCCTGGCTATAAATTGATTGGTTAGGATATATGATGTCTGACTAATCTTAAATGTGGCAAACCCCTATTCATTCCCTTTTTGCTTGTTTTTACCTTTTAGCCTATGTAAGAACTTTCCACAAAATTTGATTTGTTTCGAACATGTAATTTCACTCCCGTCGTCAAATTGTATCTTCAGTATCGATTGTTCATATCTCTTCCACGTCCAGTTCAGTGCTAATGGCCTGTTAAAGCAGGTGTGTTCGGTGTCTACTTAGTGGTAAAACTGATGATCGAAGATGTCACCAAGTTAGGAAAGCTCAAGTAAGAGAGTTCCTTCTTTCTGCATGTTTTAATGACACCCTCTGTCCTGTAGTTAGGTTAAAGGAGTAATCGAGTACTTCGTTAGGGGTGCGGTTCTTTACAGGAGTAGGGTAAACTTACCAAGTATTGTAGTACATTTACTGAAAAAAGCGTTGTTTTCTGTTCCGAGCGGTTGTTGACGAAAGGTTCGCGGACAACAAGCTATAAGATGACAAGGTTAAAGGAAGTGGTCACTTCCAACTGAGTTCTGTGGGAACTTCGCGCCTACCTGGCTGTCGCCCACATGAACCTGCTTGTAGATATTTGGGAACCCTGCAGGTCATGGCACGCAACTAATCCAGGGGCACACATACTCTCACTTCCTAACCCGACTGCATAGTTAAAGTTCACCTGCCGTTCGTTGAAATTGCATCGGTTGAGGTTCGCGTAGGATGCTGGGTTGATCCCTCCCTCGTCACCTTACTCCAACATAATGTTCAGGTGTGTGTATTTTATTGCTGTTTAAAGGCATAGGCACCTTATTGCTGGTCATTTTTCTTCTTCACACCAAGTGTCTACCCTTCCTTCTTCTTTCCTATCTCCACTAAGGCTTTCTTCCTTTATGGTTGTATGGCAGTTAAGAACCAGTATGAATTACTAGTGTGCTGTTATGCTGCTGCCACTGATGAGGATGACGATGATGACGATGATGATGATGATGATGACGATGATGATGATGACGATGATGATGATGATGATGATGATGATGATGATGATGATGATGATGATGATGATGATGATGATGATGATGATGATGATGATGATGATGATGATGATGATGATGATGATGATGATGATGATGATGATGATGATGATGATGATGATGATGATGATGATGATGATGATGATGATGATGATGATGATGATGATGATGATGATGATGATGATGATGATGATGATGATGATGATGATGATGATGATGATGATGATGATGATGATGATGATGATGATGATGATGATGATGATGATGATGATGATGATGATGATGATGATGATGATGATGATGATGATGATGATGATGATGATGATGATGATGATGATGATGATGATGATGATGATGATGATGATGATGATGATGATGATGATGATGATGATGATGATGATGATGATGATGATGATGATGATGATGATGATGATGATGATGATGATGATGATGATGATGATGATGATGATGATGATGATGATGATGATGATGATGATGATGATGATGATGATGATGATGATGATGATGATGATGATGATGATGATGATGATGATGATGATGATGATGATGATGATGATGATGATGATGATGATGATGATGATGATGATGATGATGATGATGATGATGATAGGGTATTATTCATCACCTAGTTATACCAGAAGGTAACCCTAATGGGCATTCACTTTACAGATAAAGTGAACCAAACATGGGAGTCGTTTTTTTTAAAAAAAAACACAAACTACCTTGCCGTCATTGTGTACATTTATTCTTGATTCGGTTGCGAACCAACGGTTACAGAAACTTGTCTTTTGGGTAGCAGGTACGCGGACGCCATTTGTCAAATAATTGTCTTGTGCAGACCAGATAAATTGAACATCCATTCACAGTGAGTTTTCCAGGAAGACCCATGAGAAAAACGGTCGTGTATGCAGCTAGTTCAAATTCTGGTGATGTTCCGAGTAAAATGTAGGCCCCATTCATCTTGGCTTTCGTTTTCGTGGATTCAAAGTAGAGGCTTAGGAAATGGGGTTTATCTGAGCATGCCTAAAACCATAAGAAGGTGAGAGATGAGGTGCAGGTGAGTAAAGGCGAGTTTGCGAGTGAATTCTCTGACCAGCAAAAAATAATGACATTTAAGCAAATTGTTTTTTTATCGGTAGTGTAAAACTTTCGACACTACTGAACTCTCAGGAAGCTTCACTTAAATAGTCATCTACCCTAGCGGGTACTAACCAACAAGACATGGGTATGTAAGCTGACGTTGCAGTTCAGCTTAAAAATGTAGTCGGATGCCGAAAACCTCAATTGCACAGGAGTTTTATTCGTTATTAGAGTAGCTCTGAGTGGTGGAACCAATCAAGCAACTTAGTCTGTCGATCACATGTCTGGTTTGTACAGTCACAGATTTAAAGTCTCGTCCTAACCACTGATCATCTTAATCCCATAATCTGACTACTGGTGAAAATTTGTAATTTTATGCTTGAATGGTTGCCGAACAAAACAGTGCGTCTTAAATGGAGTAAAGCAAACAACTTTATCCTGGCCAAAAACACCTCTAGAACTCGCTAGCCGCTTCCATGTTCACGCCAACGGCTGACACCCTGTGAGCATTTTTGTAGCCTCTTGAAAACTGAAACCCATTCACTCTTACAATTCGAACTGGGAATAGCTCAGTGGCTAGGGCACGACCTTACTGATAGAAGGTCTGTGATTCGAAACCAACTTCAACTTTTCGAGTACCCCTGTCTAGGCTTGGGTAACCGACAGTACCTCAGCCATCACGTTTCCTTCGGATGGTATGGAAACTATGCACCAAAAGGGTATTGTGGTTGAATGACTATTATTCACTAGTGATAAAGGATATCAAAATGCCGCAAAGTTCACAACATGTCACAGTTTAAATTCCCATCAGATTCATTATTAGCGGTGTACATTTTTCAGCAACCAGATGAAAATGTACGTTCGCCCGTGATGAGCCAACACCAAAAAAGTTATTTCGCTTAAAGCCCATGTTTAGCAAGATATCCAGCGATTTATTCATACATTCTGAAATCCAGTTGCCCTTGATTTCGAAACCTAAAAACTTTGAAGTCTAAACATCAGGTGAAAAACGAAGGTTGAGAATTTCTTCAAAAACAACCTCATCGATGATTTTTGAGAGGCTATGGAACCTCAAAAAGGGTTCAACAATTACGATGGGAAGTGAAATTCTTCTCCGGTATTTATAAAGCACAATGAAACACAATTTGCAAAGGGTGGATAGTTTGACTGGCATCCTTTTGGAAGGAGGGTCAAACTTAGCAAAGTGAAGCGACGTCCTCATTGTCCGAACATCTTCTGGGCTTGGTTTACAATTTTTTAAGTTCTTATCGCTTCCGCACTGCCATGGCTCAGTAATTTGGCATTTCAAACGTTATCCAATATATCTACTGTAATCCTGTTTTTCCGTACAGGTCTTCGCTTTTCATAAAAGGTCAGCATCAAATTGCTTGTTGGTGAACACCCGCTTAATCAAGTTATGCAAACGGGCTCCTGTCGCTTGAAGCATTAAGTAAATGTGGTCAACTATGGTCAGCAGGGTAGCCCGTAGTTTCACGTATACGGTTCATCTACCGTGCTTTAAATTAGTAGTTTTTCTTGAAGAAATTTGCTCAAAAGGCGCCTACAAACTTTCCGATATCTCAGGTTCGGCTTCGTCCTTCCTATTCGGGCTCATCATGTAGGCGAATTCCCCGTCAATTTTATGTTCCGTTTGAACCGAATTTGTACGAAATTTTCCAAATGCACTCATCTGTGCACCGATTTGTTTTTGACGGGGGATTCACCTAAATCACCTCTAACTCTCCCGTTTACGCTATACTTCAACTGAACGTACTGCACAAAGGCCGCATCAGCTGGGATTAAGCTAAATCCGTCGTTACAACCAAATCGGCGTGCGAGTGTACTTCATTATTAGGGCTTATCCTGTTTTACTACTCCGTACAAAAACTGACGGAATACAATCTGGATGTAACCAAAGCATAGCAGTTTTTCACACCAAACAAATGTGATTTTCCATCGTTCAAGGTTGGGTTCATTAAGGTTGATCGATTGTTGCCTCAGCCGCTTTCCGCATTTACATTTGCATACAATTTGCCCTCCCTGGTGTTTTTTTGATCTTATCCACTTAAAGCCAACTATCAGGTAAACCTCAAGTCAGCCGACTGTCCTGGCACGTTACTACTCCAATGATTATACCTTACCAAGTGTATTGGCTAGTTTCATGACGTGACATTAACAGACCAAGCGTATTCCATTGAAATTCGTCGGCAGCTGGCAGCCAGAAGTCCAAAACAATAAGGAAAACTGTTTTGTTTTCCAATTTTTTATAACCTTGTCTTACTAGGTTCGACGATTCAGCGAAACCACTAATTGTGGGACAAATATCCCCATTAGGGTTATGGTTGTAATCCCTTATTCCACACTATTTCACGGTGATGCTGACGTGTTCATCAATGCTTCAAACTTACTGGCAAGGATCGTGATTCGCATATGTCCTACCGTAACATGCAAGTTCTCCGTGTCATGTAGGTTAACTCAACAATGTGTGAGTATCTCAGAGGAAATTCACCTGATGAGTCAAGCGTCGATCTGAGAAGTCGTCAGTCAAAGAGCCAGTCAACAAGTGACCACATGATAGAGTTTCTGTGATTGGAAGATGACTGGTGCTTTATCCTAAAAATGTTTCAACAATAATGAGTTAACTGCTTTGAGAACTCATACGATAATTGGAATGATCAAAAGCTTTACCGGAGTTTGACCACGTGGTTTTTGGGATACTGCTTAACTATGAACAATAAAAAGGTGTTTTCATCTTTCGACATGTGTACGTTACTGAAATTTGCAGCCACAGAATGCGTCTACAACTCAGCTGTACGACTCATAAGTCTACCTTAAAAAACTGAGTGAGAGTAATCTTTTGGGAAGTGACATAAAAGAGTTGTCTGGAGAAAGGGATATAAAGGAATTAACAATAAAACTGAAGGAACGCAATGAACCTCAACATGACGTGAAACATTTGACTCGCTTTTCAACGAGACATTTCTTGATGTAGATGCTGTGTTCGCCAAATACCGCACACCAATTTTGTTTAAACAGAAGACTTGACCAAACCCCAGCTGAATCCCTCCTTCATGATGTTCTCCTTCGTAAACAAGAGGTTCACTTGTATCCAGTTCAGTCTCTCGTTAAAAGCAATTTGGTGTGCGAATGAGTTACTTGGCGCAAAATTTAGTTTCAGCCAGAACATAAGGTTGACAGAAAGTCGGGGACTTTGCTTGCCTGGTGAGCCAGAATAGGAAGGCCAAAACCGAAAGTGGGCTGTCGAGGCGTTTCTAGAAACCTTCTGAATGGTTTCCTTAAAGAAATGATATGTTGTATTTTGATATCAGTCTCTGCTTTTTACGTTAGAATACGTTCGCAACTTGTGCGACCGACAGTGTCTTACCGAATCCACAATCGGTGAGACGACGCCTTCTGAACTTGCAAACCTCGGTGAATAGATCAACAACCAGTGGAGGACTCATCTCGTAATGGCCAGCTACTGGGAAGGCACTTATGAGCAAAGGCAGAGAAGCACCGTACAGCTTTTCTATCCCTATTGGGAATCATTAGTAGTGCTTACCCCACGAAGCTCCAGTAAGGAGTCTCGAACCCGCGACCTCCCAGTTGACAGTTTGAACACTTAACCGTTTGACCACGAACGGCTGATCAGCAGTGTGATTAACTTGCACTTACACAGGATATATCGCCGTTCATCCTTCGATCACGGGATCCACATCACGCGGTCACACGCGTTGAATGGATCCTCGGGCAACGACTTCTCAGATGGAAGTTCCACTCATCGAGTGAGGTTCATTCTTCCACTGAGCTACTTATAGATTGTTGGTAGTGTGAAATGATTTGGGAATTTCTGTGAAGATTTCATCCTGTAAGCGAAGCCAATCTATACCGAAATGGTGAGAAGTGCAGCTGTTTCATCCATATTGAGAATCACCAGCGGTGCGCATCTCGCAAAGCTCTGGAGAGTCTCGAACCCGCGACCTCCCAGTTAGTAGTTTGAACACTTAACCTTTCGACCACGAGCGGCTGATCAGTAGTGTGATTGACTAGCACTTAGATAGAATTTAGTGTCACCCATCCTTCAGTCACGGGAGCCACATCACTTGGTCCTTTGGTGACGTGTTGACTAGTTCTTGGAGTGACGACTTTCTTCGAAACAAAGCTTTATGCCGCATACGTCTTCTGTACAAAGTAATCCCTACGTCCAACATATTTGTCTACTAAGTCAGATAAAATCAAGGCCATTGGAAATCTGAGCCACAACAGCCCAGGTCAAATTTTTTCACTGAAATCTCAATCGCTCTAACCCTGAAAATGCGCATGATATAAATGTGAGCTTTAAATTTGTATCATGACGAATCACAGATAACTGTACGACACTCCTTGATACCGGATGGTATGCTCTACAGTCAACCCACTAGAAGGTAACCTCTGATAGCCTATTTCACTAAAGCAAGCAGTTATGATCAAGCAAAGCATTATCGGTTGTGGTTGCCAGTTTGTTGCTTTAATCATAGAGACATTCGAAAGATTTGTCTGAGGACAGGTTCACTGCTCACCCGTAATTACAACACATTTGAAAGGCATCCCCACGGGAAACACGGATCCAGGGATGGGGGGCCTCCTGAAGAAAGTAAATTAGCGTTCCTATCAGCTACGATCTAGCGCAAAACGGACTATCCCTTTGGAGGATGAATAGTCTTCTTTTCCGTGGTGTTTCTTCCCATGATTGTGATCGAAGACTTGTCTGATGGTAAGGGGAGAGAAAATCTGTCCTCTTCACCAACTTTGATAGTGAATGAAGCATTTATTGAACAATACAAAAATTGTCCATCCCAAATGTCATCTGGCTTTCACCTTAGTAAAATCACGCTTACTTCATCAACCGATTCTCACCTTCCTTGTAAATTTGGTCACTCTAATCTCGTGATTCTCCTCCTGCCGATATAATTGGATCCAGTTGTGATATCCATGGAAGGTGTTTTCGTGCACCTCTCCAACGAAGATATGTTCAAAGGGCGCAAACTGTTCTTCTCCTTTCATGGATACTTTAAGGCTAAAGAACGTTGAAAAATGACGCAAATGAGTGAATGAAAACTCCGCTGTTGTTCAGTTTAAAGCTTTTTCCAGCGATGCACTTCCAACGACTTTGAGGTCGTGGAATGTGTGCCGCAAACGAAGGGGGGAAATCAGTCGGTTTTGAAAATTCGTTCTTATCCATACCACAAAATGAATTGGTAAAGCAGTAAATTACTCATTTTACTCTCGGTAACTCCAGGATAGTCAAGCTATGGAGTTTTGAATTTGACTAGATGCCACCAAAAGCATCTGACGCATTTCCGAAAGCCCAACTTCGTGAGATCATTCGCTTCAATTATGGTTTTCCATTTGGTCACACTTTCGGCAGACTGACAAGATGAATCTGACGAAATTAGGACAGCTCGTCCGCTGAGCACAAATCAATAACTTGTATAAAATGAGTCAGTATGGATGACTAGTCTGTAGGCGGGGTGGAACACGCGAAGTTTCAAACGAGAATTTGTTCTGCAACTTATTTTGTAAGACCCAGTAGTTGTTTGAGTCTTGTTGGAAATCATAGGCATCTGACAAATCTTCAAGAACATTCGAACTCACTACTTAATGATATGCCACTGGACCACAAATAAGCAACTTGAAGGCCGATCATTGGTTCAGGTGAACACATCAGTGGTTACCCGATCAACTATTAATTGACGAACCTTAGCTACCGATGAAAGAAATTACCCCCTTCGAGTGCCCAATGACCAACACGAACTAAACCATCACAATCTACCAGCCACGAAGGTGAGAATCTCAGTTCCAAAGAAATTTTGAACTGTCAATATCCAGAGCTTTTCAGGACGCTGTTTAAATACTAACCAATAAGAAACAAACAATGCAGAAAGATTCAACAATTTCTATATCATTCTTCCATCCAATACAGGGACGGCACTTTACCACCTTACCAAATGTTACTCGTAGGTCACATCAGTAGTATACACCGCAACACCAGTATTCCGGCACTGCCAAGGAGTCAGTTTTTGAGACTTGGTCAGACGAAAGACCACCTACGGTCTCTTAAATTAACAATGTGAAAACTGAGGTGGCCAAGAAATGGTGAATCTTCAGAAGTGTAGACAAGAAACCACCAAGACGTGGAAGTACACTTTAAATGCTATTCTCATACAACGCACAGCTTACTTAGTAATAATAAACTCCAAATTAGACCTGAACTGAATCTTTACAGCAACAATTTGAAGGTAAATTTTTCCAGCAAGGAAGTAGCGAAAGTCAAAATCGAAATTAATGTCTGATTAGCAAGTATTGCAGCTTCCAAACACTACCAGCGGAACTAATGATCTCCTGGTGTGACTTTGATACCGTATTGTGATTCCAGAGACATTTGGTTACAATGACCTCCATGAAGATTCCAGGCGAATTAAGAGCGAAAAAAAACATGGCAACAGACAGATCCACATGTTTAGTTTTTTATCGGACGAGATGCAATAAAGCCATACAATAATCGGCTGTCTTGTGAATGTTTCTATTCTATCACGAAGGCACTGCACCTTACCTTGGTGTGACGGCTTGTGTGCCGCCATGACTCAGTGAATTATACGGAGAGTGTCTTTGCGACACTTGCGGAGTCTTTCATACAAGGTTGGTCAATGGTTAGAGGTCTGGCCAAAGAAGACTCCTGGTCCTTCGGGTTGGTGGTTAAAACATCTTTGGCCGGTTGTTCTTTAAAAATGTAACATACTGCCATTTCTTGTTAAACACCGTCACCTTTTGGTCAGGAAATGGCTCTGCGTTTGATGGAGAATTTTTAACCTCTTCTCATCAGACTTTTGCGCTTAATACTAAATTACTAGATGTGGCACGACAAAGATCAGCTTGTTGATTTCTTAGTTCGGGTAGGGAAAAATCCAACCACTTAATAACCTCGAACGTTTTGAAGACAAGGAGCAAACATAACCAAACTCCTCATTCAGTAAACTGACTGTAACGGCTAAGGAATCAAGTAAAAAATTTTGGAAATTCATGTAGGTTTGTCCAAATAGGTCATAAGGACACACAAAAAACTGGCCGCTTATCAGGTGGCAGCCGAGCTTGCAAACTGGCTTGATAACGTTTTGTCACCATGCAAGAGAACAACACCAGGTGGCGCACTGACTGAGCTTGTTGACTGCGTTGCAAACTTTCCGCAACAATCAAGGAGACATGTCCAGTGCGTAGTTGGGCAGTTATGTGATTAGATGGTTTCCAGGAAAAGCTTGTTAGAATTGATGAGTTGGCTAATTGTTGTTCACCTTGCCAGTAGTCTCATTGGTCCGTTTGCAATTGGTTTTGCGTTGTGGTGTGTATTCCCCTTATTCCACCGAATTTCTCGAAGACCCTAGTCTCCGTTCTGATTGGTCCACTGTCTATTTGTGTTACGTTGTGGGCCACCCTACTCGAAGCTTATTAGTTATTTTGGCATTTTTCTACCATAAGTATCTTATCTTTTCTGATTTTCTTTGACAACTTTCCCAACTGGTGTTGCTGCGTATTGATGAGCTACTTGATGAGCACCAAGTGATTTCAGGTCTTTCCACGCAATTACGATGCCTCCTCGTTTGTAGCTGAGACATTTGCAAGCTCTGCAAAACGATTAACGACTACCTGATAAACCACAGGCAAACGCATCCGAGCTATCAACACTTTCACTAAGATATCAAACACAAGTCGGTTTAAGGTACAGACTCCCACAGGAACCCAGTTCGTTGGATCTTGCAAGCCAGTAAGAAAAGCTGGGCGAATGGTTTGCGCTTTTTGCCTCACAGGTAAGGTTTGCATTTGTAGAAAGCGTTCAGAAAGTGTAGAACGTCACACAGGAAGTCTGATTTAACGACACAGAAGTCTTATCCACATGACATCAACAAATGCGTGATGACTCTGGAACTGTAATCTGTAATTCCAGGTTTCCATAGCTGGTGCGATTTGGGGATCTGTAGGTGACAATCTACAGGGGATGGCTAAAGATGTGTCCGCTTTTAACAGATGGTGCAAAATCTTAGGCGATAAATACACTGATGAAACAGTGCACTGAATTTCAGACTAATCACATTTTTGTAAGGTTTGCTGTCTAAGTTTGTGAAAAGTTCGAAAGGATCTTTATCTTTGTTTTTCATGTTTTTCAGGATAGGCTGTATAATTCGATTCAAAAAGTTTGCGAGTTCGTAGGTCGGTGAGGTTACATAGTCCGCAACTATCCTTAATGGGATCCGCCTGCGAATATTTTGCAGGCCGTACACATCCCGATACCCTGTCACTCTTTGGGTTCAAGGAAAATCAGACAGCACGACCGAGATTCTAGTCGGCGGTTTGTATGTAGTCGCCGGCTTTGGGTTCATATGGCCTACAGTTGAGATGTTCATGATACATTTTCTCAGTAGTGAAGGTGATGTAAACTGTGAACGCATTTCTTTTCCTGAAGAGTGTCACGTACAGCATTCTGCAGGGCTTATATTAGACCTAATCGATCACGGTTGCTTTAAATTGTTGGCAATTTTGAATCTGGCTTTATTTTTATCTTCAAACGTCGGTTTTTCAAGAGACCGTTACACTGTTCAAAATACAAGACCGCGATCGGAGAGACATTCATTGAATTTTGAAATTTAATCTTTTCTGAAGCACCCGGATCCCCGGTTCATTTAAGTTCTCCAAGAAACCGTTGGCGGTGATATTATCTAGTGCAGCCGAAGCGGACAACCGGATATTGCTAGATATTTCAGAATATATTTTATTGGTTTGTAGTTAAAACTAATCCCAATAAAGACAGGATACCAGGAAGAGAGACTTTCATTGGTTGACTTTCGTCCGAAGGAGTTAACAGGAAATCTTGTCTGATACAGACCCCAACCGTTGTAACGGTTTATACTACTGATGGAACACGCGAGCGGTATCTGGTCAAGAGCCAACTCCCCTCCACGCATCTCATGGAAGGTTAATATGAAAATTATGGAACCGCTTTGCAGTGCTCGTTCACTGTTGTTTAGTATTCGAAGAACGACTAGGAAAGCTAAAGAGGATGACTGAGAACGCTGACTATCCAAGAACGCGCTGTAAATGCGATTTTTGAACTAGTGTCTACTAGCATGTAACCGCTTAGTACGTGTTAGCCAGTAAAGGATCCTGCACTAAAGGGTGTTCGCGCACTCACTTTGGTCGCCCAGGAGTTAATCCCTCCTGAAAGGCTATCTACTGAAGAAACTGTCCGAAGCCGACTAAAATAAATCATCAAAATATACGTAAAAAGACTTATTCCGTTCTTAGGAGTTTGGACGTTGGTATTTGTACAAATATTGGAAAACCGGGTGGGTTTTTTGGTTGTTGGTCATGTAACTGTTGATCTGTTCGCCAAGCTTGAAAGTTGACTTGCAAACGTTTCGTCAGCATACGAGTAGACGTCAGCGGTAAGCAGCTTAATAGGTACTTTCTCTTTGTTGGTGTGCATTTATATAGCATTTGAAGATTATGCGTTACCTCTTAACGTGAGTCGCTAGTTGGGCAACAGCATTCTTCCTGAATTTATTGGTTCGTTTGTGATCTTTGTTGCGTTGTGGTCTGCTTTCCTTTTAGTCGATTAGTGATCCCAGTGCCTTCTATTTTTAGTGGTTTCCTCTTTAGATTTGATTGGTCTCTTTCTCAATTCGCATCGCGCTGTGGTGTGATCTTCTCGAGGTCGGATGGTCGGTTACACTGCTGTACTTTCTCCATCGTAACGGCTGGTGCCCCTGTCTTCACCAGTCAATTTGGTACTTTGGTTTACTGACTGGGCGCCTCCTCCAATCAGATTGCTGTGTCCTTTTAAATCAAGCTCTCCTTCTTTTACGAGTCTCGTCTGGTTGCTTGTGTACTTCAGAGTTCTGTGGTTTTGGCGTTAACCTGTTCCTAGTGTTTGACAATTAGGGCCAATCTCGGTGTGTTTGTTGGTAGCTTCTTCGGTCGAGTACCACGCTTTCATAAATTCATGTTCTTTCTCCGTTCTTGCATGAGCCAGTGTGCGAACGCCGCTCCAGTCGAGCTTGTGTCCTTCCTGACCTTTGTGCACTTTACCTGGTGTGTCAGGCAGAGTTGGACCATTAAATAAACAACGAATTATTCGCGAAAACTAATGAACGGTGAAAAAGTCTCCAAATTTCACAGCAGGAACCAAAATATCCGATCTTTTTAACCAAAGCGAAGTTATGTTTCTCTGTTTTATAACTACAAATGCAACAACGTGAGAACGGCTAAATGAATCCTCCGAAGTGGTTGTTTCATTCGCTCTTTATGCATGCTGTGACTCTGCCTGTGAATCAAATTTCCATATTATCAGGCTTCAGAGTGCAATCGATTGCCCTTCAGTGAGCAGACAAATGGTGAGGTAGATCGGTTTTACTTTGACTGAGGTTGATGGAACAAAAGGACAACTTTTTTGCGTCTTCATTCGTCCGTCCTCATTCACGTGACACGCCATGAGTGTTACAGTGTTCATGAGTTAATGGACGCCTCTCTTGGTATTGTTAAGTGGGGTTTTCACCAGTTGGCCATTAGCACGACAACAGATAATGAAAAAGAAGTTTATGCCAGAACCACAGTTGGCAAAAGACTTAAGAGAGTTAATCGGGATTGTTTATATACACAAGGAACACTGGGCGTTTACCATGATGTTTGCCACGTATGAAACAGATAGTGAACTTACCTGCCGGGTCTTTTGAAGTTGAACCACATTTCGTAAAGAAAACCCAAGAAGTGCTTCATCGATTTTGGAGCTAAATTCATTTTGACAAGAAATTTATGCGTGTGTTGTATCACTGCTGTCTCTGAAATAGCGTTCAGGAAGGTCCATATTTCTTGCATTTGGTCGTAAGTAGTATATTCAGTGTGCTTCGCATCTGCATTGTAATTGTCCAACAGATGAGTGAACGCTGTGTAATGAGAAAAGTGGAAGAACGTTACATGAATTATTGCATCGAAACGATATGTTTTCTTACGAGCAAACAACTGAGGGGGATACCTAGAATGCCTCCTTGATGGAGGGGAGGTTATCGTTGAAAGGGCAGCAATTTAAGATATATTCCAGAGCTAATGGGCCATGGCCAGAAGATTTCCGGTCTGTCTTCAGTTTCAGACAGAATTTTTGAATGTGTGACGGAAAATTTCACTTCACCCATGAGAGGAGCGCCACTATTTCCTTATCGCATATCTTCGAGTTGAGATTATCAGCGAAAGGAAGAACGCTTTTCGGTGCGGAGTTGCTTGTTGACTAACGCGAATTAAACGGTTACACGCCATTAAACGCAAAGGTAAAAATCACATTTTCACAGAATATTGGAAAAGTGAACATTCTGAAGCGTTTTCTTGAAATCTCCTGGTGGTTCTTTTTAAATTAAACGATATTGAGTATGCATTTCAAGGCGGTTCTATAATTTCCGTACTAATCTTCCATGAGATGTGGTGACGGAGCATTTACATTTGACCAGACAGTACTCGCATGTTTCTTCAGTAGTATACACGAGTAAAAAAACGCATCAGCGTAGAGTTTGTCAGCCACCATCAGCTGGGTTAGAACGAACAAGAAACCTCTGTCACCCGTCTTGCCTCGAGTGAAACGACCACAGAAGACTGAATTCGACTGTTCCACGCAGTCCGATGTTTTCCTCGCATAAATCAAATCTGCCAAACCCTTGACCACAGCCAAGTGGAACACTCGGAGTTCGAATGATTGTCTGTAGACGTCATAGATACAGAAGTACTGTGTGTTCGCTTGTCCACAGACTTGTCATCCAAAAGCTGAATGATATTCTACGCAAGCAGCTGATGAGGTAACGCGAAAAATTCGAATTCAACTGATTTCATGACTATGTTTGTTCATGTTCTTTTGAAAACTCATGAGATAAAATAAATGTGAGAAAGATGGGATTATTTCTTCCAATCTGATGAGGAAGAAAATGGAGGTTGTTCGGAGCTCTATAGAAATCGATTTGTCGTCCAGGTTTGCTATCATTAATCCATGGTTCAACTGTAACATGCCATAATACGTGCCTATTTCCATATTTCGAGAAGACCTTGGAATCATGAACTTGGGTAACTGACCGACCTTCCGGCGGGGGAATGGAAAATATGAAAGATGAGGATGTATTTGCCTTTTGGTTCTGAAGCGTTTGTTGTCTCCAGGACGATTAGAAGAGAACAGCGTTCGGCCCCAACAGAATCGTCTACTGACACTTCGTTTTTCCTCTTGTCTTGTCTTGACCGGGAGAAAGGGAGGCTTACCACCGTATTTGCAACGAAAAAGCCTTTGCTGCAAGCTGAATGTTTCCTGAATCAAAAGTGACCAAATAATGGAACCGAACGAAATGAAAAATAAATAAAAACTAAAGAAATGGAAGTTGTACTCAGTGTCTTTTTGTCAGTAGGCACCGCTCAAAAATCTTCGTGATTGACAGGACTCAAACCAGATTACTGGCCAAATCACCACACTCCGTCAGGTGCTAGAAAAACGCCATACGTAGAAAGAACCCACAATTCTAGTATTCCTGGGTTCCCAAGGCGCATTCAAATCGGTTGACCGGGCTGTTCTCCCTAACACGCTTGCCCACCAACGAACACCCGAAATTTTGTGAACCTAAGCTCTTTGTACTCTCGGACTTCCGGACGTGTGAGAGTATACGGCGAGTTATCCAAAAAGTTTCCGTACCCAAAGCGGTGTCCGTCAGGGGTGACCACTCTCTTCATTTCCACTTAATTGCGTGATTGATGAGATAATGAGACGAACGCTGAAAAGTCTTCAAAACCCCTGAGTTCAAGTGGCCTGTGGCGAAAATCTTGTCGATCTGGAATATGCAGACGACATCGTTCTCGTCTTCGAAGAGGACAAGAAGGCGCAGGTGTTTTTGGATGAACTGACCAAAGTCATCCCGTCCTTTGGTATGCACTTTGCATACCACAAAGTGTAAGGTCATGCTCGTGGACATGCAGTCACTGAACACACCACCTACAATCCAGGGAGAGGTACTGGAAGTTGTGGAATGTTTCACGTATCTTGGAAGTTGCATTAGTTCTGATTGCAGTGTGATAAATGAGGTCAATGCATGAATCTCCAAGGCCCGGGTCGCGTTTGCCAATTTGAGACACCTATGGCATCAAAGTGGTGTATCCCTGAATCTCAAAGGATGTGTGTATCAAGCTACATTGCGGGCTGTTTTGTTGCATAGCTGTGAGACTTGGCCTGTTCGAGCAGCGGAACAGAGATGTCTTCAGGTGTTCGACAATCGTTGTCTCAGAACCATAGCTCGTGTAGGCTGGTGTCGGCGAATCCGTAACGGGGCAATCAAAAAGTGAGTGTTCGGTTGTACAACGGGTACTTCCATTGAAGAATGTATCCAGCACCAGAATTTGCGTTGGTTGGGACGTGTGTTGCGTATGCCGTACCATCGTTTGCCGAAGAGAGTGCCGTTTCCCATGGCCAACTCAGAGTGGCGGGAGCAGAGAAGTGGCCAACCCTTGACCTGTCAGAGGGTCATGAAGGAGATTACGAAACGTTTTTGTGCTGTCGGTGCTACTCGCCTTCCCGGATGGGGATTGCGTGATCCCTCTTTGCGCCTGGTTGGAGACGCTGCAAGATATGGCTGCCAACCGATGTCAGTGGCTTTCTTGCTGTCAGTTTCTATCCAAGTTACCGGTATGAGTGCCAGGCGGTGTAGGCACCTCGGAAAGGTTTGTTAGACAAGCTCTAAGTCCCTTCCCCGTCCTCTTGTACACTGCACTTCAAAATGGGGCTTTCAAATAAATCATGGTTGTACGGTAGCGAAGTAGTAGTGTTGAACACTGATATAAAGCTGTCGACGATGATGATAATCCTATATCCTTCCTAGGTGTGATTTTATCACACAGCTGTTCAACCGCTCATGGCCGAACGGTATACCCTTCACCTACTAACCAGGGGATTGCGATTTCGGATCGCTCATGGTATTGGTGAGGTCTTCATTGCTGATGATTTCCAGTAGGGAGGAAACAACCGTACGTTGCTCTCCGGCTTTCTCACGCTGATGTACCCTACTTAAGCTAGCACTAAGTCTCTTCCTCGTCCACCTTTATTCTTTTCTTCACATTAAGGCTTTCAAATAAATCATGGTTGTACGACAGAGCACCGTCTGTGTTGAACACTGATGTCATTATGTCGATGATGATGATTATAAAACCTGATTTCAGTTTTCCAGCTACTGGTTATCCTTTTGACGAAACTAGGCCTGACTGCGCAGTGGACACAAGCAGACGCAACCAAAGCGTACGTGGAATCTTAGAAAGCCTTCTCCTGGCTCAAAACCACCATGTCACTGACGTTTCCGACATCAGTAGTTCAATAATTAGGTTGTTAATTGACCTAGCAGTTCACTGTAATATTTTTATTAAGAAAACTCACCATTAACTAAATGATCTTTTTATGTTTTGAGTTGCTAGTTTAGTCCCTTGTGATCTCCCAAACAATTGCCAGGCATCGCCTCGTCGGTAAAGTTTTTCACTTTACATAAATCCTGCAGAATGACCGAGTCCGAAGATAACCCACGAACAGTTCAACTGACTAACCGGAACGACTCTGGTTCGAACCCAGCCTCCACATTTCGACTGCTCTTGTCTAGGCTTGGGCAACCTGGCAGTACCTCATCCCCCTTGCTTACTCCTGCACAGAAAGGGTGTTACAGCTCAACTAATATTATTTACAGCTCATGAAAAGTACTCTCTTGTGCGGTTGCCGATGAACTACACCCATTCCTAGCCGACGGAGTTATTACACTGGGTGTACACGACCTGCACTTCGAAGCGGATTCCAAACGAATCCACTGGTGCTGTTCTGCCAAGTTGTTTTACATTCAGTTTTACTCCTCTCGTTCTATTATAGTGTATCCTTACATTGACAGTTTATTTTGCATCATTACCTAAGCAAGCAACTCCGCACATTTAGCACACCCCTGATCAAGTTCATGCGGTCACTTCCGGGAGCAGTATCGAGTTAGTACAAAAGTCCCCTGTCAGTTAACAAGACAATAAACAAATACACTCGTAGTGGAACCATCTGGTATAGTCAAACGCCCTATGTCGGCTTGACCATGTAATGTGAATCCCAGGAGTGGAGGATGAGTGGCGCTATCTTCTGTCTAAGTGAGAGTTACTCGCACTGCTGATCAGCCGCGCACGGTAAAACGGTTTAGTCTCCACCTACTAACCGGGAGGTCGCGGGTTTGTAACACCCTGGATATTCGGTAGATGAGCACTGATGATGATTCACAACAAGAATGAAGGAGCTCTGCAGTGTGTCTCGGCTTTCCAGCATACAGAGGCTTCACCGATCGGACGAAACCCCTGTTGACAAAGTTGATCATTAAAGCGGGTTTAAAACAGCGCGGAGAGCACTGCCAGGGAACGCCGACGTGGATAACCAACGGTAATGATAACCCTACTGTAAGTACGACAGGAAGCGTCAGCTCGAAATTCGTGAAAAGCAGTGAAAGCCTTCACAGAAATGCTGGCGTTTTAATTTGGCTTCGTTTCGTTTTAGGAGGTCAATTTAATCCAATCTCCGTCAAATACACTTTAGTTTCATTCAAAATCTCAGTGTGATTAAAAGTGACTGAGTTTGGTTGTTCTAGTCATCGAGTGTTCTTCACCAGCCGGATGCAGTTCATGCAGCCTACAACTGTTGACAGTTCACGGGTTTAATGAAGCTTAATCTCCGTGTCCGAGGGAGCTTGAATGCTAGCAACCTAGAGCTGAACCTCTGCGGCTACAACAAACTATTACTTACCTTCATAGGTTGGATAGTTCAACATATCCTTGCTTACAAATTGAAATAGTTCACCTTTTGTAGGTTTAAAGTAGGATAGGAGATTGACGCGTCCTGGCAGCATTGTTGGCGGTGGGGAGAGAAAAAGAAGACGTATATAAATAGTGGCATGAAAGAGACACTGTCATAATCGACGTTATTCATACCTAATCAGCAGACATGATCCGGTATACATCAAGGAGTGCAAGTAGGAAATAATTCCGCTTAAGTCATGTGTAAGCGGATGCTAGGGGTGTTGGGTGTTTTACCCGCATGATAAACAAAGATAACTGCGGAAGGAAGAACTTACAAATCTGGTGGGAGACTTTAGGTTAAAAAAAATCTGATTTTACGGCAACGACGCCGCACTGAATAGTTAAGAGTGCCTTTTGAACCGATCTCACCTACCCTCGTTTGATAAAACCCAGCAATACCAGGTGACCTCGTCCGTCTGACCTGTTCCGGAACTAATCACATCCGCGCCGAGTGATTTGTGTGCAATACTTTGCCGTTTTGAACGCACTTGTTTTTCCAGTTTACTTTGCAAACTGTTTTATAAGCAAATATGTTGTGTCCAAATTTTTAACTTACAGTATTTCAATGCCAAGGTCTCTAAAACAGTCAATAATTCAATGCAAGTCTTTAAAAATTAGGACAAACTGAATTGTCGCGATTCCATCAATTCGAAACAAAATTGCACATGCGTCGCTTCCATATCGTACACAAAAGGGATTGTTTCAAAAAGTAACCAGCGCTTAGGGTAACCAGAAGAAAGGTTACAATGAATTCTGTGGCAGTGACGGTCAGATAACCATGGAATGGCTGACCACCTAATGTACATAATGAGATAACTTCGTCTAGGTTGTACGACCACTTTTACGGGTCGGTAAGACGACCGGGATAAATTGAAGTTCCAAGCGTCCAAACTAAATCACTAGTTTACGTATGGCGCTTGTTAGCTTATTGACCAGCGCCATGCATTCGTATAAATGTCGTCAACGTGTTTCCTGCTGACATTTGGGTGTTTATTATCTAGCAACGGTCTCAGCACAAAAGCGTCCCTTGTAACTGCTCAAATCTTCCGGCATAATCTCTGAAATCCAAAAGCAAACCGTTTGCTTCTCACTTAGGATGTGTAGAACGATCACTAAGAAGTTTTTAGGCCACTGTGAATAAGTATTACCGTGAAATATCGGCAACGCTCTCAGCCGGTATCCTGTTTAAATGAGCGTGGGCTTGTCCGACGTAAAGTGCATCACGATCAGTACAGTGTAGATTCCATGTGTAATTCATGGGGTACAATATGGTTCACCTCCAAAAGGGACTCAGTGTTGTGTTCACGAAAGGAATCTCTTGTTCTACGCTGTCTTTTAAACGATGACCTCATCAAACGGCTACCTAGAGTGCAGGAAAGCCCTGACTGGGTCGCCCACAAAATCACATGCAGTTTCTATCTATATTAAGCGTTCCGCAGCTCATTTACTGAACTGATGAGTTGGTTGTTCCATTTGAGTGTAACGCTATCCTCCGAGCCTTGTGGAGGCTTGTAAGACTATAGCGAGACATTTCGGCCATTAATACGAACTGACGCATGAAATTGGCATCATAGTTAATCGAGTGATATAAGTAGTAGTATAATAGTATAAATAGTATTCAACCGTTTGATAAAAAAAAACAGATGAACACAACATGTTCTACAAACGCCCTCGTTTGCACACTGATTTGGCTTTTACCGACAGACTTAAACGAATCCAATTAAAACTCTTGTTTGTTTGAGCTTTCTTTAACTGAAGGTGCTGCACAAGGTCGCCTCATTTCTCACTTAGTGTGATAGTCGAGATATCACGGTACTACTCCCAGGGTTGCTAAAATCCTTTCGACAGCCAGCGACCGGTTTCACTCCTCTTCACGGGTTGGTCAGTTTGGCGCAGCCCCTCAGTTTCTGTCAACCCTATGCTCTTCTAGAAACTGAACTGGACGGAATTCTTCCAGTTCTACACTAATTTGGTTTGAATGTGAGACTCAATTGGATCCAGCTGAATCTCTCGTTTGTGATGGACTTTTTCAACCAACTTGGTTGCACAAATGAGTGCTCTCGGCAAATTCCATCCAATTTGGGTACAAGTAGAACATAAGGTTGAGAGACTTCCTGGGATGGCACCTATCTGATAAGCGAAATCGTGCATGTGCTCTAGAAGAGTTTTCAGCGACGTTATGAGTAGTGTGTGGTGTGTTCTACTTAAAAGTGTGTGAGAACTAGTTCAGAACTTTGACTATCTCATATCTTGTCCACAGTACTCAATATTTTGCCACAAACATCGTTCTTCTGATTGCTTAAAACGAGGAACCTAAAATCCGCAGACATTCTTTTAACTCATATTTTTTTGCAGTCCCCATTAACCACCTGTGAAAATTGTGAGCTTCGTAGAAAAAACTTCTAAGTTGCATCTTTCCAGTTATAACGCGGCCATTCTGAATATTCCGTACGGACGATTTGCCGTCACCAGAGCTTATTATCAGTGCATAACCTTGGTCGCACAGGAATTCAATCACCGAATGTTTGACCTGCAAGAAAGCATGCTCTGAAATTACCTGAATCATTATGCCTGAACAGTTAAACATACTTACCCTTGAGTAATGGTTGAGATGTTCGGCGGTATACAAACTTTACCATTCAAACTCCTGAAACTGATGGCACCACGACCCATCGCTAAGCTCCACTACACGCCCTAACAACGCGCTGATAATGTCACCTCCATTAGCGATGAAGCGCTTGCCCAGCTCATCGAACAAATTGACCATCATCTACGATACCTGAGCTACCAACATTCTCCTCAATAGCAGATCCATCATAGCGATTTCCTCAGTTGACTCGAGGGTCTTGTTTCGAAATCACGTATTGTGCGCTCAAATGTGAATCCTTATAAAATTTTCTCCTTAAGCGCCGAATAAACAGACGTTCAATTGTTAGAACACAGATTGGAGGAAATCGGTGTCTCCGCGATCACTTCTTGTTACTACAGAACAGCAGATTATACAAATAGAAGCGAGCGATTCATCCAAGTAAAACAGGGATACAGTGGATTCTGCGGGTCAAAGTGTGAAAATACTTTATATCACGATCGACTGACCCACTTGACCATCAGTCAGTTGAGCAGACCGTGGAAAACTCAGTACGCGTACGAACGCCTTCTGAGTGCACAGACTCGGGTGCGTGACCAATCGCGATTATTTATTGCATAGACCACAATCAGCCAACGCACCACTTTTCACATAGGTGGCACACAATTCATATTTAAAGGTAACTTATTCAACGTGAGTAAAATTTCGTACGTATTGAGATTACCTACCTCGAACAGTTTGCACTAGAAAGTGTTAAGAACGAGTTTACTTTGGTTTGAAGGCAAGGTTAAAACATATTGTCAAATGCAAGCTACTCAGCGTAGTTAAACAGTTCGTTTTGGCTTACTCGGCACTTTAACTTTAATGTCTTCGCCAACATCCATTCGATTTTCATCCAGTTTCCAAAGTTCGCTCAAGAAGTTTTCCAGTTCTACAATTTTCTCTTTCTCTTTAGCGCTGAACACTGGCTTGGCACTTTTGGAGAGTGGAAAACAGGGAAGAAAACCTAAATTGTTAGCCACATACATTTCCTGGGTAGAATACGAGGCGGAACAATCCATGTTATTACAAGCTGGTACGGAAATCACTAGCCAACAAGGCTTCGCTCTTGCTAAAATCAGTTCAACACAAGTTAATTTATGTTACGAAAAACAAGTTGTAAGAATGCGAATATAGAATTTGAAACTGTGAACAAATTGTCCCGCAACTGCTAGATGATTAGTACGTGTGATTTCAGCGCTTTTGCAAGCTATACAGTCATGCAAACGATTTTTGGCCGTACGCCTGTGTCTCATTTTGAATTTGGTGATTAGTATTGGGCAGCTCAGGTAAATTTTTGTGTTCATTCTCATGTTTAGCAAATTATGCACGTTGATCAGTTTGGTTTTTGCCTTGATAAATTCAAAATCAACGTTAATGTCACTAGTGCCATCCACCAAACTAGGTGGTGATTCGATTCGTTAAAACATGAGGTGAAAACCGAAATTCTGGGACTATTTGGTGGTCGCTACAAAAATTTTGTCACTACCGGCTGGAATCGTTCAAGTTGTTAGCACTAGGATGGACTAAATTGCGGCTTGAACCTATGTAGAACTTTCGTAGATTTTCACATCATTGATTACAGGTTCTCATCTTCCGAAGGGTAGCGACTGCAGAGGATAAGTAAACATATGCCTACGAACAAAAATTGTGATCGAACGGGTCTTCCACTAGTCAGCAGTCGTCTCTTTTCATCGAGATGTCTTAGTGTATTTGACCTCAAACGACGGTCCCATATAGCCTTTGTGCCGATTGTGGTCCAGAATTAGTGTGGCCTAAAGGAATCCCGGGGTGAGCGTTAGGTTGTTAGAGAGCACCATGAACAGGCGAGTACTTTCCCTTCCCAATTGTGTGCCCTCCATGCACTACTCAGTGTGTTTTTGGCTGATTTACTTAACTTCAGTGAATTTCCGACTAAATTAAGAGCGGAGCTGAGCAAACAACGGAAGCAATGTCCTAGGGATTTAACGGCTCAAGCATCTAGCTGATTGGTGTAGTGATGAGTGAACTCTTCTGACCCTTAACTACAGGCATCACAGTCGCTAGGTGACAAATGTCCGTTTTAACCAGTTCCATAGCCACACTAAGTTCTCCTACCTAGCCAACTTTGAGTCCGATAACTGAACAACCTTGTTTTAACGGACATTACGGACTTCGGGTGGAGAATGTATTTTCCATTAACTAATTCCTAGGTAGTATTCGACTCAGTCATGTATCCCAAAGCAGAAAAACACTTTCAGCTGTGCTCTGCCGGCTTCATGTATTTGTGGTCCAACAGTTGCACAGAGGGTTCGATAACTTCCCATCCCATGACATTTAAAGATGGGACTATTTCCGTTACTAATCAGACAAGCTTTTGATATTGTAAAGTGAATTTTTATTATGGGGCACTTCTTGCGAGTTCTACAGGGCTCTTCCTTATGGAGGCATTCTATATTTCGGATATCTTTGTTCACCAAAATCGCTTACATCTGGTAGTCCAGTACATGCGGACGTTTGTTCACTGGGTGAATACTCTGCTTGCTTCTAAATCTGTTTTCACGAGCGCCCCAGGATCTAAATGTACCGGAGTATATATTGGAAGTTACAAAATCTCCCCAAACCACCAGCAAACTATAAGTATCTCAGAAGAAGAAGTTCACAAGATGAGTGAAAATTCCAAATGAGAGATCATCAATCGAGTAGCCGATCAATACGTGACCACGTGATGTGGTTTCTGTGACTGAAGAATGAGTGGGGCGATGTCCTGTTTAAGTGAGAGCTAATCACACTGTTGATAAGCCACTCGTGATCAACCAGTGGCCAGAAGGTCACGGGATCGAGACACTGATTTTAGTTAGATGTGCGTTATTGATAATTACCAATAAAGAAGGAACAGCTTTCAATGCTCCTCCGCTTTTCAGTACAAAATGGCTCCAGTGATAGGATGAAAGCTGTGTTGAAAATAACCAAATCTATAAAAACCACCATCAAATACTGAGTACCATTTTAGAGCGACACTGGCACGGGTTTCTTGCATTACAAATGAACCCGGTTTGCTGTGCCTCCTCACCACCGGCAGTCCTCCGTTTGACGTGGATGCCTTCACCAGTGCTGATATCGGCTTGCTGATGCAGCAATAAGCTTCACCTCGCCAAGTAACGTTAAGGTCACTTCACTAAACATACAAACTCCTCGAGTGACGTTTTCAGCCAGTAGGTTGGTCATTCACGTAGGAAGTAAACATGTCCTCGATTGCCTACATAAAAAATAACAATCATGTACTACTCGTTTAGTTGTAACACCATTTTGAAGCATAGCTATCATGCCACCCGAAAGAAATACAACAGCTTAGAAACTGCCAAGATGCCCAAGCCTAGACAAGAGCAGTCGAGGTGCAGATGTTGGATTCGAACCACAGACCCTCTGGTTCGTAAGTTCGCACCATAACCACTGAGCTTTCTCAAGCTCAGCCCACAGCCTTAGTATAACCCAACTGTTTAGTAGTTCCTTTATTTTGGCACACATACTACAGACTATTCTGCCCAGCGTAACATTGCTTAGGAACTCGTTGCACCTAGCCATCCTGATAACATTTGGGTGACCTTTCAAAACCGAACATTGTTCACCATGAATTGAGCAACTTATCAGTGGAATAGAAAAAAGTTGGTACTGACGGTCGCGAAACCATCCCAGCGTCTGCATTGATGTTGAACAAAATATGCTGCATCATTCGAATAAAAGTGATTCAAAAATCTAACTTGACCTCAATAACCACAGCGAATGTCACACTGAAGTTGCATGGCGAAAGTACAAAACTGAGGGCATTGCATCGCAAGTTCCTTCATCAAAATGATGATTCCCATGCATCACCGATATGATCGCTTTATTGGTTTAGCCGACTACACGCGTTTGCACTTCAGTTTGGTTTTGGCGGAAGATTAAGCTGAAACCCAGATGCCCTTCAACGGAATGTGCTGTACAAAGACCGCCTCATGTTTCAGCTGGTAAGAAATTTGAGATATCTTATTATACCTTTCTTGAAGGAAGCTTTCCGTGAGGTTTCTAAAAACTCTTCAATGACCCGCGACCGGTTTTGCCCTTTTTGGGGCTCATCGGACCCCAGGTTCCCTAGACATGACAGGAAAGTCATTTTTCTTAGTTTATCAATTTGACGTTTAAAAAATTAACACCTAAAGTCGTTCTTTTGTACTTGATTAATAAACGGTTACCTTTTTGGTGTAAAATATCAGCTCTGAGAACGCATTAGCTCAAATGAGAGAGAACTTGTGATACTTCAAAATAAATCAGCCAAGGGCTAAAATCCTAGAAGTCGAGAGCTGATTAAAACTGTAAGTTTGAATCGGATCAGGATATGTTATCACCATTTGGTCAAACGGAATCGAAGATTCATACAATTATCATTTTCCCTCGAGGTTCTGGTGTTAAACTCTGTATCCATTGCACGTTAATTTGGAGACACTCCTCTTTCCTATGTCCTGCCGTGAAGCTTTGAGGGCAGTCCTCGCTGCGGGTTTCGTTAAACCTGGTTCTGGCCACAGCTAGGAATGGTTCTACTTTTGGTAATGGTGTATTTTCCCGAAAGACTTAGAAGCTGACGGGTGACAGGTCGAAATCTCCCAATTCTTAAATTGGAAAAAGTTCTGTGAGCAGAATCACGATAGTTGTGCTGGAAAATCGGAAAGTGCGTTGTGTGATTTTTATGTATTTTAAAGAAATTTGAAATGGAACAGTTTGAAGACGGAAAGTGCCTGCAAGCAAGTGGCAAAACTTCTTACTACTGACTGACTGTAAGTACACGAGATCAGTGCTCATTCAATTTGCTGATGGCCTTTCCGTACAAAGGATAATCTTTGGGTTACCAGTCGATTTATTCCAGTGAGCTGTATTTCCTAGTGGAACTCGATTCATCTGGTCGTCCATGCGCACGGATTGCTGAGAGCCTTTGAAGTACTTTCTAACGGATCGGTCACAGAGATCCATCTTGGAAAGATACTGGCCCCATTCGATCGACACAATGGGTTTTTCTCATGAATGATCTTTGTCTATACGTAAAATACTACTCATAAGGTTACCGAAAAATCTTGGACAGACTTATGAATAATATGTTACATCTGAATAACGTGTTGCGATATCTATAGCACCATACCAGCTGCCTTGCGCAGTAGATTCCACTGAAGACTCCCATAAACGACAGATGTGAATGCGAATTCCACGAATTACGCAACCGCCTACAACTCATCAATAAAAGATTTTCCAACAGGTTCCAGGCGTCCGTGGCGCTAAATACCCGCATAGTCCTGACAGACAGAGCAATCTATCCAGACAACCAGGACATCTAACGGGTAGTGGTTCGAGCCACTGATCACATCTCTCGAGCGTGAACGCCATTGCTTGTTCAGACGTGATTATTCAGGAGCCTACAGCATGCGCTCCCCTAGCATGTCAGGTGTATGGAATTCATACTGTACTGCTCATGAGCACTAATAAGAGGAAAACTCGAGTCCAGTGCTTCCCACCAGAATGATTGCGCCAGAAGAGGAGAATGACTGACCAAACAAGAATGCGAATTCTTGCGAATCCCGCAACCAACTACATTTAATAGTAAATATGCCTATATCTTGACGCACCTGCTGGTGTCTCTTGGCAACTTCTGGTTGCCAAGCTTCCCATTTCGTAATATGAAAAACTGACATACTGGAGTAGGGTAGCACCTGTTCTCTGACTGCGCCGAAGCATTTAAAAAGGACCAATGGTCTGGAAATACGAAAAAGTTGACTTCACTGAGTTTAGACCGCCTCACATTATGTGCCACTTATTTAAATTGGCATTCTTGTTGTCCGGAATTAATTAATTGCCTAATTCACTAATTGATTAACTAAGGTTTTACCATTATTAGTCTAAAAAATCACCTCCCTCTCCCTGAAGAAATCACATGGATGTGCTATAATTACCAAATACGTACCGGAGATTTCGGTTTCAGGTGAGTAGTTTTGGTTATCAACATGATTTCATCTTGTGTGATGAAAATTTTGGTGATACTAAATATTTCCTAAGGGCATTGGTGCGTTAGTATAGGCATTGGAATTTGGTTCCTCTCCAACTTAACCTTCGTGGAGCACTTGAACATAGCACGCCTACAACGCTGAAGCGTCTATAACCCCGATGGCGTCATGAAACAGGGTTCCAGAAGCATTTGTTAGGATGTCTTCCGCATACGTTAAATGATTAACGGAGTTTTTTAGGTTGACCTGAACTTCCTGGATGAGACGTTATCATGGCTTGGTTACAAAAGGATCGCTGGGTAGGATCGGTGGGTAGAAAAGATCAGTAGTAGCTCTCCAGTGTTATTTCCCCTGCGAAATGTCTCGGGTGATTGGGTATCGTCATGACTAGGTCTTTCTTACAGTCTTCAAGTTTGGAGAAGGCTGGCAACAGTTTCAGTTTGATACAAACGGAACTACTAGTTAACATGTCAACGCAGCTAGCTTCACAACCTCAATCAGTTCTTGCAATGCAAGTACGAAATGAATCAGTTTGTCATCGTTTATGTTAGATATCTCGTTAGTCAGTAACCTGCTGCGAGTAGAACGGTTAACTAGCTTACGTCCTCAGAAAAGTATGGATTCTACACGTGTTATTTGCGGACACTCAGACTTCAAAGATATGTGCACGTGATGCGTGGGGCTCGCCAGATCTCAAGGTGATCTAGCATAATTTAATATTGGTAATAATCGTAATAATCGTTACACAGGTCCTTTGGTGTCTCTTTGCCATGCCATCCCAAAAAAGCACGACGATCGAGGTACTGCCAGGTTGCCCAAGCCTAGACAGAAACAGTCCAGATGCAGAGGTTGGGTTCGAACCAAGGACCATTCGGTCAGTCATTTCACTGAGCTCTCTCGAGCGTTCTAGCGTAACCTAAGTAAAATAACTTGATAATTCATCACTCTGAGTTCGAAACAGTGCAACAACTAAGATTACCTCCAACACCAAACCCTATCTTAATTACAAATTGAGTGTAAAACTCACAATTGGTGAACGTACGAAAATTTCTCAAAAACGCCGGAAGATGAAACGCTGACGGTCAGAAGCCATAGAGATACCACAGAAATCAACATCGTAAAAGACGTGGTTATTGCCACAGTGGAGAGATTTATTAGAATTTATGCCCGCATAGTTTAGTTATCTAGTTTCAAATGTTTGAAACACGATTTCCTTGTCAATTGCACAACACCAGTAAACTAGTTTGATTTAAGATCACCAGCAGATTGGTATCGATCATCAGCCATACAGCACACGCATATTTTGCTGTATACATGTACACCGCTCCTCCGGTAGGCTGACAATTTCACGGCTAGCCCACAATTTTGAAGGAGGTATTCTTTTGTTAACAGAAACCCATTGATAAATAAAGAATTTTGCACTTCCCTAATAAACAAAGACTGTAGTAGAAGATCATTTTCACAGGATGATGCCACTTCAAACGCACTCATAGATGGTACAACGCGTCCTTAAAAACCCTTTATTCGGTCGCTATTGTATGAACCACTTGTTCATGATTTTTCCAGTGGTTTCAGTCACTGGCTCAATACACATATAGCCAGAGAAGAATCCAGATGTCTAACACAGCGCACCGTGCCAAGCCTTATAAATTCTTCTGGAAGATCTTGTCCGGTTTATTCGGGAAGAATCTACACTTTGTGAACTAGGTCATGAGTGATTACAAAACAGAACAAACAGCAAAATAGGATTACTGGGATCCTAGCTAAAATATTTGCACTTTGAACAAACCTTCCGTCAACACTTCAACACGTGAAAATATGGTATGAATTCTGATACTGGATGATGAGTGATCCTTACTGCGCCTTGTGCAACAGTGGTTCGACAGCAGCAACCGGGATTCGAGCCAGGTAGGGGATGAGTTGACCGAATATCCACACCCCATCAGGTGCTAGAAAAACGCCATACGTAGAAAGAACCCACAATTCTAGTATTCCTGGGTTCCCAAGGCGCATTCAAATCGGTTGACCGGTCTGTTCTCCCTAACACGCTTGCCCACCAAGGAACACCCGAAATTTTGTGAACCTAAGCTCTTTGTATTCTCCGACTTCCGGACGTGTGAGAGTATACGGCGAGTTATCCAAAA
>SJOL01005799.1:10895-20984 GCA_004794785.1 Opisthorchis felineus | reverse complement strand
TTGCAGGATGAAATGTGTTGTTGGGTAACACTGTGCGTTAGAAGTGTACCAATTCTCAGCATCTTCGGAAGCATTCTACAGTTGCGCACCATCGCGGATTAATCATGTCCCCCCCCCCCGATTCACTTTTACTAACCAACCATTTCACACTTGCATCTGCATCCGTGTCCTTTAGAAGGCTTTGCAAGTTCCGGTCAATATGATGCTATGTGCCGACGCCTTACGTGCGCGATGTGACACTCCAATTTGGCCGTCTGAATTGACTGAACAAGAAATTCCCACAGACAATAATGGTCAAAACGTTTCCTTTTAAAAAGTGCCCTGATTTGAGTACTTTGTTGAATAACCGGATCGATCAAATAATCCTGACCAACCTGACTTTTTATTGCTCGCCAGTTTGTACTTGCCTGATCGAACAAATGACCTGGCCCTGGCAGTTTGCAGGACAGAGACCAGAGGCAATCTGATAATGGTTGTCCGAAGTTATTGAATCAAAAATCATGTCTCAGAATTGCTGGTTGTTGACTTGTTGGTTAACTGGTAAATTGATGGTCTATTTGCAACGAACTGGATCGATTATCATGAATCGCTGAGCTGGTACACTACCATATTCAGTAAACAGTGCTAGAAATGGCGTCCGGGACGATAACGCTGATGATGAGGAGGAGTGTAATGAAAACGATAAATCCAAGGTTGATGGTATTGATGATAAACATGATGCCGAACATGATGAGAACGGTCAGGGCTTTATAAGACGGCTGTTATCCCGTCTGTGCCACCCGAAATTCCGAATGACGTGCACAATGGACCAAAGCTTAAAAACCTGCTTAGTGCTACCTGACTTTGCGAGGATAGTATGGCGCAGATTTCAGAGGATTTTTGTTCGAAGTTAATCCTCCGGAAGAAGGTTTCCTTTGCCGAAGGGCCAGCAAACGCCGGGTAGGTGTCTTGATGGGAATCACCGGTCATCGATATTTCATCAAACTTGAAAGATTCTAATGTAAAATTTTCCGCTCAGTAGCACGAAAATTTATTGTTCAGCCGCGGGTGAATGACTGACGGTGTTGTTGTCTTGTCAAAGATTCCAGACAAGCAATTCACCACATGTGGTCCACTACTGACAAAAAAACCACATAGGTCGCTGGATTTGCCCGTTCCGTGCATCTGACCTACAGTTTGCTTTTGATTCCTTTGTCAATTTTTCAATATGCTGTTTCCAGGCACATCGCAGCTGATGTGGTTATTCTCAGCTGAAGTTTACGGGCATTCTCTGTGACCGGTTCATCCCATCCACCTGATATCACCATTCGGGTTCGAGCTGGTACTGGCCGTTAACACCACGTGAATAGAACTCGGACACAATCACCGATAACTAGATGCCTCAGTATAGCGAAATTCCCAGGAAAACCCAATCGGAAATTTCATGCGCTTGTTGCCCATAAGGCAGAATACTGATTCATGCTGTGCTATGCCCCCCTCTGAGCTGGACAGCCGAAATCACATGATATTGCCAGAAAGCACCCGCTTGAATCTTAGAATACTGCGATTATCCAGATATCTATGCGTGTGTAAACAAACCAAGATGAAGCGAACTGCTTTATTCCTGATGGGAGTGTCCAAGAAACATGCTAATTTAATCAATATTTGGTCCGTTGTTTAAACTTGATTAGAAAGTTTTTCTGTCCAGAGTGGAAACTGTCACTATAGCTTTGCACCCAACTAGAAGGGGACAACTTGTACGTAAAACGTCTGGGGTCACAGCCCGGCACGGATGAGGATATAGATTGTTGATGAGCTCTACAAGAGCGAAACTCGAGTCCGCTTCTTTCCCTCTTAGTGTGGAATAACTACGCCATGACAGAAGGGAAACTTTTCAGATGAGGATGACCTGGATGTGAATTTGCGAGCAATGGTCGTTTTACTTTGTGCTACATTGACATAAACGTATCATCAGAAAACGCCTATGAGCTGGCACCGGTGGTAGCTGTGTTTACTACTGAGGAAACCTACAAGTATTGTCCGGTCAGTTGTCAAACACAGTCCCCGCATCTGATGGAATTCGAAGGCTGGTAAGGAAGTTACATAACCGCTTTGCGGTGTTTTCTCGTTATTTTTTCGTATTCGAAGAACAGAAAAGTCCAAGAGGACGCTTCGGAATGTGCATCTTTCAAAAACTCGGTGCAAATGAGATTCCTACTTTCGTGTTTAATCGCTTTTAAACACTTAGGCGACCCTGGACTTAGGGACGCTCTTGCTTTCATCAGTTCTTGAGACGTCATATTGACACTTTTCGTTGTGGGCAGAAGTGATTGGACCATTAGGTGAAGGCTGTAGAAACTGTAAGTGTTTATATTGTTGTATACCTCGCGAAAAAGACTACAGATGCGTCTGTACTTTTTATCAAAACTCCATTCTCTGTGGATGGGATTTATTGATTTTACCTCAGTCGGCAGCGGAGCAAAACTTTGCTAAATTGGAGAAAAACACAAAAACGTACAGGTGGTGCCACTTTGTCCAAGACCTCATGCTGGTAAATGAAGCGTGTAATACTGGTCACTCAGGCAATAACGGTAGTAACGAAATGAAACAAGAACTCAAGATAATATGCATGCATCTAGAAATAAACCGACGAAGTAGGCAGAACGCAAGGTAGTGCTCATCTGCAACCTACTTGAGCAAGTTAGTACCCAAACTAGCATTTAGTTGTTCTAAGAATGGTAAAAATATTATGTTGCCAGTCTGAACCAGCCATATTTCATTGGGAGATTCAAAACATCCTGAAAACGTTCAAAAACAATGGATTTCCAGATCTGTTTCCTCAAAGGAAAATTGGACCAATCAAACAGAAGCTTATCACTGCAGTAATTCAACCGGTCAACGCATTTCAAGGGACATGCTATATCAGAACTTCTAAGTCCACATGTTTTTACAGTCCGACCACTTTCAATATTTATTGATCGTCCGGTTGTTGAAATCCCAACTTCCTAGTGTAACAGCCTTCTTGTTTGCCTGCTTCTGTTAAGCAGGTTGTCTTCTCAAGCCGAAGAGATATTTATCGAGGCGTGTGTCTGAGTCTGTTGCATCCTGGCTAGCAAAAGGAATCATATGAAGAAAACACATGCCTAGACTCAGCACACCGTGTGGTCACGTGACACTGGGAAAGTGTTGATGGCGTATTCACCGTAATGCACCATATCAGCCCAGACTACCACGTAAGATGAGACACCGAATTCACTGTACGAGGGAGTCGGTGGCGATGCACTGATATAAGCCAAAGCTGTGTGTTCGGCATGCCTCCTGCTTTGAGCCTGAATGCTCAGCCGATTCCATCTACATGGTTCAGGCACCGTCTTCACACTCGCACTCCGCTGGAATACGCAACAAGAGTTCAGTCAGTCATCAGACGGAGCATGCCATCCGATTTTATTTTGATCACCTTATCCAAAAAGCTTTTTATCATCTTTGCGGGTTCATTCGTCGGAGTCAGTTGAAAGTCTATTGAAAAGAATTATCCCCTCGTATGTTTGTTTTAAACACAGGCATACGATTTCCTCCAGGGTTACGTGCAGGGTTCCAAGAAAACCTATGGCATGCCTCTCTGTATACTAGTCAATAGCTACTTTGGGTACCCATTCTAGGTGTCCTATTAACACGTTTTTCCACACCTGAGGCACAGGTTCATCCAATGAAAATATATACTTCAAACTTGACGCACAAATTTTTCCAACAAATAAAAGGAACTCCAGTTGGATCATACATATCCAATACATATCATACATATCGTACATATAATAAACTCTGCTTCTGCTGCGTATATGATTTCTTCATCAGTGTGAATCGGCCTACAGTGCTGCCCACACATGAACTACTTGAAACTATATAGGAATGCGTTGATTTCGCAATTGGTATGAGAAGAACAATCATTTGCCGTTTTTTGACCAACTGGTTGGCAGCACTAGGGATGGTTATCTTCAGACACGCGTTGGTTGGAAGAAATTGAATACCAGATACTGAGGAACGACACAACTACCTAATGAACCAAATGAACGGTTGTATTTAAACTCTGTTCAGGAGAGTAAAAGCGCTGCGGTACATCTAATCTAAGCCAACAACGTCGAGTATTTCGAAACAATTGTTACCTTCGACATTTCCTCAGAAGAAGCCTGAGGCAAAGAACTCCTGACAGCGGAAACAGAAACAACAGCTTGTGCAGATAGACGAACGCATTATGCCACCATATGCGAGAAGGGTACTAATTCTGTGAACAAAAGCCTACAAAAAACCGCTAGATTGAGGGAATTTATTTCAAGACCGAAGGAGAAAATTCATCAGATCAACAGAAACAATATTGTTTCCGAGCAAACTGCATGGACTGCCACAGATTCTGTACTGGACAAACAAGATAAAAGCTATCTACATGTATCAAAGAACACCAGACAGTAATCGGAAGGCATGAGTCACTCTCCGTGGTTTTAATACATGATGACAAAGGAAGATACAGGTTCAATCTAAAAAACCTGGGAACCCTCGACAAGCAAGTGAGTTCCGCTATAAACTCAGTCAACAAATATATAGAAAATGCTCAACTGTACCCGAGCAGTGGACTACCAGCTCCGTCGGAAGGCAAGAAGGACAGGTCTCCAGACGGAGGGGTCAGGTGACAAGAATAGCAACCATAACACTGAGAGGCTAAAGGCCATTTTCAATGAGTCCGGGAGGTTAAATGAAAGGTTATACGGAAGCTGACCAATCGGCAAGTAGCCAACCATTCAACAAACAGGGTCAACCTTCCAAAAGGGTAAATTAAATCACAGGTTGTCTGAAGATCAAAAAGACATATAAACAGAACCATAGCACTACTCAACTGGTACAAACCAACATTCACCAGTTACGACACACTTACTGTGCACTGAGTATGTCACTTTGGTTGCTGAAGAGACGTTTCTAAAAAAACTCGACATTTCGGTGACTACAACAGCATCCTTTCGGTAGAAGATCAACTGAAGTTTTCTTCGAAAAGCTTTCCATCACAACAAATGAGGAGACCTTCTCTGAGATGATGTGGCACTATTTAGGTCTGTCATTGCGGGTCTTTGGCTGTTTCCTTTTGGACTGACCCATTCAATTCTTTGATCTGCTCAACTCAACTCATTGGAATATATTTCAAATTGGATCGATATATAACGCGTAGCCTACAGTATTTGGGGTTGAGCCTTCGAAAAATGATCGAAAACCCGCAGTTTTTAAACTGTTCAAGAAGAATCTGACATTCTTAAAGTACCTTGAGGGTGGATCGCGTAATACCGTTGCCACATGATTCATGAGAATCTCTGTAAGTACCCAGTGAAAATCCCTGCGTGCTTGCGCACTGCCATCTTTCGTGGATTTGGACGGTAACGGTCTGTATCTGACTATTTATATATCCTACGATGACTGACACTGAATTCAAATTCGAACGATCGATTTTTTGAATCTATTTTCAGTCTCCAACACTCATCAGGAGCGGAGGGTCGTACGTAATCTTGAGCCTCCTAACAATTGTTTCCGAAGTTCCCTGTGGTACGATTTTGCAAAATCTGTGTAGGCCGCAATATGCTACGAGCTTAGGTGCGTACGACGGACGTGTAGTTGAAGGGGGACTCAAATCTCGATTGATGCTCAAGCATAGGGAAGAAAAGAATAATCCTACGACGAAAAGCTTTGGAGTAAGAGTTTTGGTAAAACAGTCAGACTGAGGATAAAATCCCATACCTAAATAAAGTTATACATACTTAAAATAGAAACCGACTGGCTTTAGGGCTGTAGGACGATAGAAGACCAATTTGGGGCTTTGTAAGTTCCTATGTCACTAAAGCAAGAGGACTATTAGGAGACAAAAACTTTCTAGGCCGTACTTAATCAGCCAACAGAGAACCATCAAAATTTGAATATGCTCTTATCCGTGTAGTTGCCATCTTTTTAACATAATCTTTTAATCAGAAACCAAGCCACTCAATCATATTTCATGGGTTTTAGAAGCACGGAAAAAATATTGGAAGTCAAGGAAAACAACTGCTCCAGAAGGATTTTTGGTGAAGGAAATCCAATATCGGCTTATTGACTGAGATGTTCTCCTGTCAATCTGGACTTTGGGGTTCAACTTGCGTGAGGTCTCGGATTGGTTTCTGGGTGAGTTTGTTTGAAGACAGTGCTTATTTCTTGCCAATTCGGTCTTCCGGTTTGATCTAGATCCAGGAAGCTTCCATTAGGCTGCTGTTCGTAGACTTCTACAGTGACTGCGTCTTTCAATCACTCGGAATTAAGTCGATAGGTACAATGGCACCGGATCAGCGAAACATCCTGCAAATTGGGCAGGGATCAGGACGTGGACTCAGGCTGCGCAGTTATGCACAAATACAGGATAGGTAGCATCTGACACAGTCACCGAAGGCCACAACTTATTGCCGTGTGACGCACCTGAGCGCCGATTTCCGGTTATTTTAAGGATAACGGAAGCTGCCAAACATTACTTCCAATATGCAGGTACCGATCAGCAGTCATACCACCATTCTTGTAAGCACCTATGCTATATTAGTTGCGGTTCTCATGTTTGTCACTTCTTTCAACTTTGCGGTTCATACACCAACAGAATGACGTGGTATCCTTGTGATTCGCAGCATTGATCAGCCCCGAAAGATCTCGGCAAAAGTCATGTTTGGTCGTCCGAATAGTGAAGTTAGTTGGGGTCTCTGCAGATGTAACGAACAATTTATGGATCTCTGCCCGCCGGTTATTGAGTGTGACAGAATAAGCTAGTACATTGAAAGAAAATGCAAAAACTAGGATTAAGCTCCCAGTGAACCCTTCGAAATCTGACTAAGTAAGCTCGCAAGTTTTCTAAGTGATACAAGGCCAGTGAGTTAGCGAAATACACTCATTTACGTATTAATTTGTTTCTGACGGGAGACTCACCTGGAACTCAGCTGATGATGTTTTTAGGCAACTGAATGTGCTGCACAGGGCAGCTTCATGTTTTAGTTGGCACGATATTCGAGACATCGCGATAAATTTTGTAGACGTAATACACTACTCATAAGGTTGCTGAAAGTTACTCGACAGCCCACGACCGGTTTTGTCCTTCTTGGGGCTCATCAGGTAGGTGCAGTCCCCGAGCTTCTGTCAACCTTATGTTCTTTTTCAACCCAAATTAGTATCCCGATATCTCAAATATCGTAGCAACTGAAACATGGGTCGGCCTGATGCAGCACATTCAGCTGCTTCAAAACATCATAAGCGAGGGATTAAGCTAGGTTCCAGGTGAGTCTCCCGTCAAAACCAAATTGGTATGCAAATGAGTGTATTTTGCTAACTTCGTGCAAGTAGAACATAAGGTTGACGGAAACTCGAGGACTTCGTCCACCAGATGAGCCCCAAGAAGAACATAACCGGTCGTGGGCTGTCGAAGAGTTTTCAGCAATCTTATGAGCAGTGTACTACGTCTATGCCAGTGAGTTAGTTTCTCCGAAAAGATTGATTGCATATCGCTGATAGTAAATAAAGTGACTTGAAGGTAGCTAGCTTCAATAAAGAAGGCCGGTTTCGTTTTGTTCGTGGTATAAAATATGTTGCTTAGCACAATATTGCATTACCAAATTCACTTAGCAAACATTTTTCCAGATTATAAGCAGCTCACACAAAAAGTGTCTCCTCATTTGGAATGAACCAAGCACTTCCCCCCCCCCAGTTACGAACAATCGTTAGAACTCGGTGAAATATGTTCACTCTCCTTGTTTTAAGAATGTGTCGAACTATAGAAGCCCGAACTTTCTAGCTGAAAACCTCCAATATTTCTTCCAAAAATTCCGGATTTTTGCGGCATTTCAGGGCGAATCCATTATCAGCCAAACGTAAGACATTATTCACAGGGTTGCTTTAAATTGCTCGACAGCCCACGAGCAACATAGCCTATCTTGGGGCTCATTAAATTGGACGCAATCCTCGAAGCCCACTCAGTTGCGCACTAATTCGGATTGAGGAGAGACTCGACCGAATCCAGCTTAATCTCTCGAGTATTGTATTCTTCCTCAACTGAATTAGGTGCACCATCCGCCTCATATTTCAGTTGGTACGATGATGGAAATAGTGCAGAACATTTTCTTGACGTAGCACACTATTCAAAGGATTGCTAAAAACTCCTCGTCGGCTTAAAACCAGTCTCGTCCTTCTTTGGTCTCATCAGGCAGGCACAAGCCTCGAGTATTACTTATTCCCTTCCGTCCCCACAACATATTGCAACTGAAATAGCTATGACGAAAGTATGATATTTTGGTTTGAGGCCTTTAGAATTGATGAGTCTACACTCACTTCGGAGACTTGTCGCTGCAAAACGCCAGTTTTGCTGGGGATTCTTCAAGTTCGTCGAACACCTCTGATAGCTGGTGGGATCATCTGAGCTGTTAAACTGTCACAAATTAGGACATGTAGATCCATTCACATCTTTGACATTCGGCGGCCCTACCAAAGCGCATCCAAGTAGTGCATACCTTTCTCACTTTTGTATGCATTTCATACAAGACTTTCGATTGTATTTTACACACAACCTTGCATGCCCAATATATTCTCGTTATACTCTTTGGGTAATCACAGTGCATCCTTCTGGGTTGGTTTGGGAGCCAACTAAACCTCGACTATTGTGGATAAGTCATCTGCTAAAAAGTATGAAATTCGTGTAACGAGTAGTTCCACAATTAATCACATGCGTTGTTCCATTCAGTATTCCAAGCTTTATGCTTTTCGCTTGTTTTTTAACATAAAGAAAGAAGTAGCACACCTATGATTAATTGTATAGACTATTTGTTTATACAGTACATGCATAGATAGAGTCAAGGATCCTTTGAAAACTGGAGTATTTCGGTACCAGAATGCGTCCTTCCAGATTTTCACAGTCTCAAGAAGGTCTACATCGTCCGGTTGTGGACTGGATAAATAGCTAAGGTTCAATACCACACACCTCAACGAGTCAGTAACCCTGTAGGTGTATGATGCCTCATATACGGTTTTGTATTTCAATCGAGGGCTCAACCGTGGAAGATTTAGCGTGGTTCGTCAGGAAGCCGGTTGCCCTCATATATTCTTTCGGTACCATATTATTTTCTCATAACCAGGCTCTGTGAAGACCGGGGCAATGAAGATGGGTGGATGATCTCCTTTTATAACATTTCGGAGAGTAGTTTCTCACGCTTGCCCTAATAGTGGATTGGGACCCTTCTTGGGAGATACGTACTGGCTTATGACCGACTGTATTAATGGTTTGTTGAAGAAGGTTGGTTATTCCCAGAGAAGGTCGCGAGATATACAGTACACTGTAGAATTCCGATAGGAAGCTGACTACAACATTCCTTTCTGTTTCTGTGACGCCACAGCACAAAACACGTTTTTTCTATGTCGACATATGAGGTATTGTTACATATTGTTTCGCACGTACTGTTTCATAGAACCGAACGATGTCTGCCTGGGTGCCAATGTGGACGCTGTTCATGGTCAAGTAGTATATACACAATTATGTCACAGTTGATGCCCACGCAGGTGAACGAAACGTCGGTCACTAAACCTGACAGAGTAAGTACTGCCTTATTAGTACAAAGTGATGGAATGACAGAGCCATCAGCCGTAAAGACTTCTGGGCGCTTGTCGCGATTGTCACGTTTTGGTTTTGATAAGCCCACAGAAACAGTAGAGCTGGAAGCTACAATGTCAACCAAAGTGCTCGCAAGGTTTGAGGTTGTTTAGTAGAGAGGTGATAACTGTCTAGCAGACTACTACATAATGACGGCAAACAGCGGTTCTGAAATGAGCAGATATGTAAATGGGCTTTCTTGGAACCACACGGCGCACAATACACATTCGCACAGGTTGGGTGACGCAGGAAGGAAGACCGCATGGAGGCAACAACGTGCGCGTATAGAAACCGAAACGGCAGGCACAAGTCAAGAGAGTCTAAAATAGCTCAAGGTCACCCGACGTGATGTACAAGTGGATTACTGCTTCCTGTCCGGGGCTCGTGGTGGCTCATCGGAGGTGCCTGTAATATGGATATATATATATATATAT
>SJOL01005798.1:6651-25925 GCA_004794785.1 Opisthorchis felineus | reverse complement strand
TGTTTTTCTACCATACTTGTTCTACCTCCGTTCTCCTTTCGGTCTCCTACCACTTCTTCCAGTTACCACCCCCTTGCACAATGAAACCCTTCCTGTGGGACTCCGCATCAGTTACTACAGCCCCTTGTGTGACCCACTCTGTAATCTTCTCTGTCAACTATTCCCGTGACTAAATTTTTTGGTTCTTTATCAGATCGTCCGATCCCGCCTTGCAAAAACCAGTCACCTACACTGCCGCTTTGGCCAACTGTCGCCCACTCTCACCATTTGCTTCTTGCATTACTATGTTAGTATATTTCGCACATGCTGAGCAGAATCCTACCTGATCTAGATTCTTCTATTCCTGTTTCTACTACCTCTAAATTTTGTTGGTAATCTAAGCGAGTCCTTGATTCTTGGCCGTAGTTTTTTATTGCAACGTTAGCACGAAACCACTGTCTTTAGCCTGATGACGCACCAACTTTCATTATATTCATACCCTTGACTATCTTTGCTCACCCTCTCAAACACTTACTTGCAGGTACGGACGGAATGCTTACCTGGTCAAGGTCGTCCGCGAGTTGAGTTGGCGTGGATCCACTGAGCTCTGTCCTTTGGTTTAACCATCTCGGTGTTTTGTTGCGCTTTCAACTTGTCCTGTCCGACTTTTCAGTGATTTTCTTCACACCGCCTTGCCGGTAGCTTGAATTACCTCCACGTCAACCCCCCAAAGAACATTTTCACCCAGCCGCTCTCCGAAAAGAACTAATAAGCCTAAGCTTTTACTCAGTGGATGACGTGTTCTGAAGTGATCCTCAAAAGTATCTGCATTAACTGATGCAGCAACATTCTTTTCTCTGCCTACTTTCACATATTTAGGTGCAGCTGCTTTAAACGCTGCACCCCTAACTGCTTTTCGTCTCCCATCTGCGCTGATTTTAAATGAACAAAAAAGGATTAACCCGATTACTCAGCCCTATTCTGCCGCTTTTGAGCTCTTTGGCCAGCCCAGGGCTCGCTGACCAGAGGGGTGCGCACACTTTCCCAGCAATTCCAAACGCGCAGTCCGTTATTGGGCTATCCAGAAGCCAGAGAATCCTAACACAATGGTATCAGGCACTTGTCCCTATGGCACAACCGCCAGTATTTTCTTCATGCCCTAGACTACGCTGCCCTGCACTCTCGGACCCTATTTGCAAACACGGGCGAACTATTTACCTGGGATCACGCGCTACTAGGCGCATTCCAATCAGCCAAATCAATCCCCCGCATTTAGGTACTTCTTCCCTACTGTATGTTCAGCTCATTCCGTTTACAAAATTCAGTGAATATTACGGTATCCGTTTCGTTCCGAACATTAGTAAAGCTACGGAATCCTGAAGAGCTTTTGCCCCTGACTCCTATCCAGAACCAAATCCGGCGGCTTTATCCACCTTCATTGGGATACAAACTGTCACATCCACCTACTTCCAGTATTTCGGCAACACCCACTCGCTTTTTTCATTCTCTTGGCTATTAACTCAATTGTTCACGGTCACACTCTGCCTGCACCGATTTTCAGATTTGGTTTAAATCAAGAAAATCTAATCCAACATCTCGTAAGTTCTACTCCTGTCAGTCCTTAAATGTTTGGTTTCCCTCACCACACCGTCTTCCCCTACTTATGCCGATTTTTTCTGTCACCGGTAATTTAATAGCATATACTGGCAATCCCAGCCAGTCTTCGATCGCTAGACCACTAAGTAAAAATCTACCCCTATTTTGTCTTATTTAATCACTTGTTGCCACCACCCTAATTATGGTAAACGTTCACTTTTTCTCTATTTATGGACTTCATCCTATCAGATGCATCCTAAGGCTCGCCATGCACTATTCATCTCATCCTATCCACTCTTCATCCTAATCTTCGGGCTTCGCCAATATCTGACTTGGACGCCCAGTTTGGTGGTTATCTAATGCACTTAATCTGTGACTTATACCCGATCCTGTGCTTTATCCAAATCCGAAAAAATATCTGCAATCTTACATTAGCTATATTCTACCTCTACGGATTGCCTTAGCCAACCCAAAAAATCCCGCTGCTCACAGGATTGTCCATTTCAGCCTAATCACCTCAAAAATGACGTCCGTTACGAGGCTGTCTAGAAACCAAAGTATGTCAGTGGAAGGATTGCACGGCACTGCCATTGCCAGTTTGACAGCATACCCCCTCCCTTTCCGCGCTTCAAACTTTGGCAGTAGTTTCTCCAAAATATCCGTATAACCGGCACTCCTTTATTTTGATGGCACTACCGCAACTATTTTCTCCCTACTCTTGGCTGTCACCTCTCGCCCATTCGGACCCGTTATCACAACTACGAATTTTTCATTCAACCGCAACCGCCTATGGGCCGAGTTCAACCTAACACGCTAAACCTTTCCTTCGGATTTACCCAGCCCGATTTTCGGCCGCGAATTTAGTTTGCCCATTCCCGAGGCCCAACTGTTTCATTTACGGTGCTCGTTCTGCCCTATGCGTTGGCACTATCTCCCCATCGGATATATCCTTTGTACCTGACTTCCCTACAACAGCTACACCAGTGAGTCCACTTAGATTCAACGCAAGCCATATTTTTAGACGGATTTCTTCTTCCGCATTCATTTTTGCTTTTTGTTACCTCGGCTATTTACTCAACCGTCCAAAGCCACTCATGGCTGGTAACGATTTTCCAGTTTAAGGTCAAATCAACCGGGTTCATCATCAAACTAGTCGTAGCTCATGCCCCTTTGTTCTAGTTTTTCGGTCCCCACAACTTCTGTGACATTTTACTTCATAAATGTGTCTTTTTGCTTGTACCTTCTCCATTGCGGTGTTGCGGGCTGCGTTCAGGTTATAACGGCTCAATCATGCTTCAGTTAGCCTGTTCCACACAAGTTGGGAAAAAACCTGTTACCACTATTATTGTTAATAACTATAACGTTCCAATCCTCCTTTCCTTTAATATGTACCCTAAGAGACGAAAATTCCTAATAACGTTTCTCCTCTGCCGTCGGTGCCCGCTACATTTCAATCGAGCCAGTTTAATCAGGACCCCTTCTTCGTGGGATGAATTTCATTATATCTGTGCCCATATTCTGATCGTACGATCATGGCCATGCCTGATGGTATCCCACTCACCAGCTGAAAATAAACATTATCATACCTGTTTGTATGCGCAAAGCCACAACACTATCTTTCTTCTAATTATTACGAAGCCGATTAAATTCCGTCGTGTGTCTTGGACTCTCGGTAGTTCGTATGTATAGTTGCCACAAGAATAGGTTCCTTAATCTTATCACCAACTCACAAGCCAACAACAGCGTGTTTGATTGTAGATTGTCTGATGTGTTAAGCTTATGCGGCATCAGCGTTGAGTCACCAAGGCACTCAACCCGGCTGTTTTATTTTATAATCCCCAAACTTAAAACCTGATATATAAAGTGCCGCATCTTTGATCCGGTTTAAATCGAGGTTGTCCGCTATATGCCCGTTTGTTCGGATTTCAATGCATAGCCGGCCTGGTTCAACTGATTGGATAAATTATCTAGTAGCCGGATTTCAATGATGCCCAAGCCGAGAATAAGGAGGCTATATGATGCAGCACCCTACATGTATGGTGGTATGTATGTGGATACTAAACTCAAGCGGTTTTTGTGTACGCCCGGCAGGTGTGGTCGCGCTGATGCGTTGCGCCCGGATGCATGCGTATGCTTGCCACCCCAACAGTAGCATTGACACCTCACCCAGTGCCGGGTTCCTGGGACTGGTCTTTATACACGGAAAAGTAAAAATAAGAGTCACTGCCGGGTACCTGCATCGCCGGCTAAAGCTTCTCCTGGTTGCAGCATATATCCCGGAGAACCCTCTTACGGATACAGAGCACCAACTTTGGTGGTGTAAGAAATGATGTCTTGCATGAAATTTAACAGGGTTTTACTAAATACAGGTGGTGTGAGGCCTCTGACACAGTTCCTTCCACATAGCGTAAAATTTTCTTAGTATGCTGTGACTGCGCCATGCTGAGATCTCATCTTCCGGACGTGCAATACAACCACACCCCCTAGGCTTTTCTCCAACCTCGCTCCCGACTGCTTCAAACTGCTAATTCTCGTAAACGCGAATTTACGAATTTGTTAGCACGTATTTCTTCGCAGCCTGAGCATCAAGTAACCATCTAACTCCCTACTCTACACGGTTTTGTGCTTCTTCGTCCATGAGTAGTAACCTCTCTCTCCAGTTTCATTGTCCACTTTCTAAAAGCTTTCCCCTGGACCATTTTCTCAGCTGAATGTGTTGGCTTCCCAAACCCCTTCTGCAATTAAGCACGCTCCCCTATATGATAAACCTAACTCAGCAACTACCCGCCAGCTAAAACTTGTTCATATGAACTAGCGGCAAAGGCCCTTACTTGACGTCTGCTGTGCTCCTCAGCTGACTGTAATGCTGTGTCATTGTCATTGCACGTTTCCCGCGAGTTTTCAATAAACAGTAGTATTACTAACATGAGACACAGCACTGTCTTCTTTGGGATAAAGCAGTGAGTGTTTGGAGCCTGGCACGCCCTGTCGGATGTGTAGGTAGCTTAGAAGACAGGTTACTGCTCATTTTTGTAACTTGTTTTCCGTTAAATGCGCGGAATTTGAACCATGTAAAACAAGAATTTAGTGCATTCAACAAGGGCAGGGTTTCTTCAACGGGGTCACACAGAAAACCTGACCATGGAATAGGTAGCTCTGGAAGCAAAATTTATGATATCGCCGTGGACTGGGGGACCCCTGATTCAACGGTCCGTAGTTTGTCGCATTCATATTCAGAATGAACATAACCAAGCTAGTGCCGGATGTTTCAGGTTTCCCTTGAGGAAGGGGTTGGGTATAATCAGACAGCTAGTTCACAGCAAGCTTTAAGAAGGGAGGACATCAGACCGCTTTACTTAGGACTTCATGGTTTTGGGGCCAATTGGGCGGGTGAAGAAATTTTGAACTGTGGTTGGAATGTTCCCGACACTGTTTCATTCATCGTTTCGTCTGATTTACATTAGCGGGAACGACAGAGGGTGATATTTTAGCCAAGTATCGCCGGAGAAAAAATTGGACTGAGTTCTGTAGGCCCAGGAGGGGATGTATGAGAAAGAAATATATGTTTGTTTCACATTTGTGTGCGGAAATAATAATAATAATAATAACATAAAAAGTGATCATTCCCGACTGGTGAGCAATATACCGTCGGGCATGATCACATCGGCACAGTCAGAATAAAAGCATGGCTGATGGAATTTGTGGTTACTGGGGATTGTGCGTAAAAGGGACAGTATCACAAAAGGAAGCATTATCCGATGTGGATGAGGTCACGCCGAAGCACTCACGGGTAGGTAAACACAGTTATTAGGGCTTTTTCTAACTTTGTGGGATCATAGCAAGAGGAACAAGATCAGACCGTTAGCATTTGAAGATGGTAGGCGGTGAAATAACAAAGGAGGGCAAAACTAAAAGCATCCTGCCTGGCACGTAAGAAAACTGTAAATTGCGGAAAATAAGGAGCCAGAGCAATGGATCTGGCGAAGCAGCAGAGTTGCCGTGATCCGTGATCCAGACAGTGACATAAACTGCTGAGGCCCCATGGCCTTGGATAGTTGGGCTTATGGCTGGGGTCATGGAAAGCGTAAGTAAGGATGATGAAATCGAAGGATCAGCAACACGGGAAAACGGCTGAGGGAATCTAAAAATTACAGTGTGCAGTGAAAATTCAGACACTAGGCATGTCGCTGTTAGGGCGGAGTCGGGTGTAAAGGTTCCTTGGAAGATTGAGTTGATGCTAACGCTCAAGACGGAACACAAACTGCACAGAAAATGATTGATTTTGTAGAGGGCACAAACTGAAAGTCCACCGAGATGGTTAGGCCGGAACAAATTAGAACGAACACGCCACGGAGGCGGCTGCGGCCAGGTAAAGAGTTTGTTCTTGGTTGCAGCAAGGGTATTGACGGGCGAGAGGGCACAGTCAAAAGTAAGGAACATGCCGATTGAGGGATGATCGGGTCGTTACAACCTGAACGCGGCAGGCAACAACACAACGGGAAGGTGCAACCAAAGAGGCATGCTTCTTATTTAAAAAGTCTCCACAGTTGTGGGAACCGAAAAAACCTAGGACAATGGGCATGAGGTACGACTAGTTCGGAGATGAAGCCGGCTGACATGAACTAAAACTGAAAACCGTTGTTGGCCATGAGTGACCTTGGGCGGTCGAGTAAATGGCTAGGGTCACAAAATGCAAAATGGGGATGGAGATTGGAGAATTCGATCTGGAGACAAATGACAAGTTTTGTCTCAAAAATATGGTTAAAATTGAAACTGAGTAGACTCACTGGTACCACTGTTGTAGGGAGGCCAGCTGCAAAGGGTAGCGTTGAAGGGGAGATGGTGCAAGTGCATAGGGCCAAACGAACGCCGTAAATGAAATTGAACTTATGGAAGAGGCAAACCGAAATTTCGGCGAGAAGCCAGGTCGGTTTAATCCGAACGAAAGGTTCAGCGGGTTAGAACGAGGCGGTTGGGCCCGGGTGAGAAATTTGTTTGCAGTTGCGATCACAGCCTCGAGTGGGCGAGAGATTGCGGTCGATATGCTGAAGAAAATAGTTGCGTTAGTGCCGTCAGACTGGGTGTGGCAGTGGCATGCCATCACTGCACTGATATACTTCGGTTTCTGTGCAGCCGCGTAACGGTGGTCAAGGTTGCCGCAATCGGAGAGGGGATACGCATTTCCGTGGCAGCTGGTTGTGGGTTAGATGAGGAGATTGACACGGATAGAGTCAGGCCGATGCCGAGTCACGGATGATTTCCATTCAGTTGGAGGACCATGTGAGTGTAGACCGGGGACCAGCCAGATTGAATGAATAACGGTTGTACGGGGTGTTTGTAGCAACTACAGCCGAAGTTTGAAGCTTGGGAAGAGGGGGAGCGAGGAAGGAATTGGATGTGAGCAGTAGCGTCTGGTGAGCGCCGGGAGGCATCAGATAAAACGGTGTCCGATAGGAAAAAATCTAAAGCGGAATGACAGCAATCCAAGTGAACCCAGGAAGAGGTAGATTTCGTTGGCTGACCTAGAAGCCGAGTACTAGCTGGGCCAGAGTAGGTGCCTTATTTTGGGAAGGTAAGGACTTAGCCGCCGAGGTAGCTAACAGGGAGGCTAGCCGTTGGACTGGTTGGAACAGGCGATTACATGGCGAGATTGCATGGTGGTAGTTTTAGCTCAGCAAAAGAATCCAATCATAGCGTCTCCGTTGTGCAAGTTGGGAGTTACTGTTAACAGGGACAGCAGACAAATAATAAGCGGTTGGGCAACAGCTTCCGAAATAATGGATAAGAACCGTAATTTAACTGGAATCTACTACGTCAACTCAACAGGAGTGTAAGAGTATGGGTGGCCAGTCACCGAGTCACTGCTTTTAGCCCCGAGAAACTAAAGATGCATGGCAGAAACAGCTAATAGGAGTAGCTGTGACTGCTGGTATTCGGAAATTTACGGGGAATTTAAATTTGGTATGTATATGATCGCTTCAGAAAGAAAGAGGGTTGATGAAGATGAAGTGCTCTTTTGGCGGAGAAACCTGACTAGGACGAAGGTGGTAGCTACCTTTACGTCGATGTTAGCCGTGAGCCTGGCACAGTAGCTTCAAGCTACCTCATGCATATATATTTTTCTTAAATCAAACGAGAGGACATCCGTCATTCGCCTGTGTGCCATCAAACTTAGTACGGCAGCGTCATGTCATACTTTGGTTTCTTGAGGGTCCCGTAACCAGCGTCCCGTTTGAGATGATCGGACTGGGATGGGCAATCCTTTTGGCAGAGGGCGTTTGGATTGGCCAAGGGAAGCCGCATTGTTAGAACAGAGCCCATGCAATCTTACAGGTATTTTTGGCCCGGTTGGGGATCCCTTTGAATGTAAAGTACAGAGTATTTGGGGTGGATAACGGCCGAACGGGGCATTCATGCAGGTACTGTCGAAGATCAGAGCTTGAGAAGACGAGTGAATTTGGTTAGTTAAGCTAAGCCTTGGTAGTTTAGCGCTGCATTGACGCACTTGTGTTTAGAACTGGACTGCAGTATGGGCCGATGTGCATAGGATTGTCGGTGAATTATATGACCGAGGTGGACGACCAGGCGCCAGAAGTGAGGGCGGTATAATAGGCCAGTAATTAACCTGGAGGTGTATGTCAGGCTTCGGTTGGGACGAGTGATGAATGCGAGAAAATACATTGGGCCCAATGTGCGGTCTTTTGGGTGGAAGAGACCTCGGCTTAGGCTGCTTCGCTTTTTTGGACAGCAGACTCAGATTTACAATTCGTTTTTGTTGCCGTGAAATATGACGTTGGTACTGCGAATATCGATGTATTTTTCGGTTTTGTCGAAGTAGCACCTGTAATGGGTAAGAACCGTAATTTAACTGGAATCTACTACGTCAACTCAACAGGAGTTTACGGGTATGGGTGACCAGTCACCGAGTCACCGCTGTCAGCTCCAAGACGCGAATGATGCATGGCAAAAACAGCCATTAGGCGCTATCTGTGACTACTGGTAATCAGGAAATAATGAGAAATTTACGTTTTATGTGTACATGATTGCTTCAAAAAACGTGTGTGTTATGTCTGGATGATGAAGTGGATTTGGGGTGATGCAACCCAACTAAGACGAAGGTGGCCACGCCTTGCACGTCGACGTTAGCCGTGAGCCTCGCCCAGTACCTCCAGGCTACCCATGAACATTTAAAAAACGAAAGGACTGCTGTCATTCGTTTGTATTCCTTGGTGTTGCCAGACAAGTGACAGCTGGGACAAGTCCAATCAAGCTGCAGGCTAACAACGACGGTGCTCTTTTATGGTTTTCCATATGCTCATTCCCACCGGCGATGGGCGATGGGCAATGCACCCGTGCTACTGGAGGGATGGCGGGTATACGAACGCACTATGGTTCAGCGTAACAGACCGACCTTCCCTGCAGGGCGTGCCCGTCCACCACACGAGGTTTTCATCCCTCGTGCATGCTACCGGATCTGCAGGGTGACAAGCCACCAAGCAGTCATAATTGCGGTTTGTGCGTCATTAATATTAGAAAACTCCAGCTGCCAGATATTTTATCCGGTCGGGGAAAGCCAGGCCAATAAAACAGCTCAGTCATTTCGAACAAGCAAACGGCAAGCAGCCACTGAATGAAGCAAGTCGCGGCGGCAAATGAAACTGCAGCCACCTTTTTGGCCATGGGAGTTGAATGTAGATGTTCAGGGCCTGCGTACTATGGCTAAACGACGATGAAGCGTTGGTGTGGTTCGCCATCTCAAGTAGAGGCGCACCACAGTGTTTTACGTATATGTGAATGAGTGGGCCGTCGAAACGAAAAGGCATTTCATTCGTCGCGCATCTTCAGACCCACTATTTGATGTGCGTACACTGCATGTGATCAGAGGATGCGGAATCGTTCTGAACGGTGAGGAAATAAGGCTTCCGTTTGGCTAAGGTTAGCTAAATCCAGCAAAAGCAATGCACCAAACATTAAATAGAGCTAAAAGAGGTATTCAGGGGTGGGACCAGGCTTGAAAGAACTAGGAATAAGTTAGCCGGGCACAGAAGCTTGAGGCCGGAGTTAAGGAGACGCAACGAGGTCAGCGGAGACGGGTATGAAAACAATTACGATGGCAGGCTCTAGACACTCTCTGCAACACAACTACGCTTCAGAGAGCAGGTGCATATGTAGTCTGAGGAGGAAAACGTCTGCATAAGAGATAGATACTATGGTGATTTATGGACAAGAACACTTGGGAGGGTAGTTGTCTCACTTGAGGGTTAATGCAAGGGCGTTCAATCTGGTAAATGTACATGCTAGGACCAAGTAATAGGACAGTTGGGGTGAGAGCGCAAAGTAGAAGGGTTTAGGGCCTGTTTCAAAGAAAGTGTTTAGTGTAAGCTGTGGCGCGAAAAAATGCTCAGTTCCCTCAATAGAAAGGTAAGAATCGAGAGTCCTACGAAAGCCTACATGAGATGATATAGTACGGATATGGGAGGGGAGCTTGTTCCATAGTTTAGTTTAGTTTAGTTTAGGCAAAGGAAAAAGTCTTGTCTACAGACAGGTCGACAGGTCGACGGTGGGAGCAGAAATCCAGAGTTGCGCATATTGTAGGGATGGCAGGAAGAAAATTTAGGACAGCAGTCAGCTATGTAAGCCCGTTGGTAGATTAGGCGATGCAGAAGGCCTAGATTTAACCTAATGCACCTCAGCCATAAAGGATCCAGCCCAAGTGACAAACAGTGAAGACGATACGACAGCGTGGATGACGCCGGAAACAAGGACTTAGTGAACGAGCGCTGCACATTTTCCACAGCAGTCCGGCATGCCTGCGAATACTGTGAGGCAACTTCAGGACTGCATTCAAGAGTGGGCCTTACAAACTGCTTAAAGATGGCAATCAAACATGATTTATTGTGGAAGGATCGGCGAATGAAGGCACGGAGCTTGCGGGCTTTAGCCACTCTGTACCATGCATGTTGGGAAAAACTAAACGCACAGGAGTACCTAAGACCTAGGTCCCTCACTTCAGGAAGAGTAGGAATCGAAAGTCCGTTAAGAGTAAGCATCCCAGGAGGGATCTGGAATCGATGTGAGAGGGCTTGGCATTTTGGGACGGCGAAAGAAAGACAGGAGTTAGAGGACCAGAGGGATAAGGAATTCAGATCAGACTGAATGTTAGTAAGAGCAGAAACGGAGTCACTGGCCTTAAAGGTGTAGGCTAATTTAATGTCATCAGCAAACAGAAAAGTTGAACCATGGGTGATCGAATCTGTGACATTATTAATGTACAGTAAGAAAAGTAGGGGGCCAAGCACGCTACCCTGAATTACTCCACTGGTGATGGGAAGAGGTGATGAGGAGAAATCCCCGATCTTGGTGACCTGGGTTCTCCCAGTGAGGTAGGAAGTGAACCATCGCAGTAGCGAGCCACCAATCCCTGTAGATCGTAATTTGATGAGGAGTGCATCGTGGGGGACTTGGTCAAATGCTTTACGAATATCAAGATAGATAAGAACAATACTCAGCCCGGCATCATAGGCGGACGAAATATGATTGAAGAAGTCAACCTGACATGTGTTAGCTGACCGCCGTGCCATAAACCCATACTGCCGGTTGTTAAGGGTCTTGGTGGTGAGCAGGTAATCCATGACGGGGACTTTGATAAGGCGTTCCAGGGTACGGGAGAGCAAGCAGGTATGGTGGATACCACGATAGCTAGCTGGAGCAGTTCGTGGACCTGACTTATAGTGTGGTACAATGGTGGAGTGCTTCCACTGACTTGGAACTGTGCCAGTGATAAGGGAGATATTGAAGAGATTAAGGATGAGGGTGGAGATGTCCGGGCCACCAGCTTTTAGGATGAGCGAAGGGATACCATCAGTGCCTGGGAAACTGGAGTCCTTAAGTCGGACGAGTGAGGATGTTAGGTCAGACAAAGTGACTGAGATTGTGCAGAGGGTGGGGTTTGTCTCGTTAACAGATGTGGTCACTTCGGAATCAGATGGGGAGCAATGAGTAGATAGGGTCGTTGCGGAGGGTACATAGCAGCTAGCGAAGTAAGAGTTTAGGGATTCTACAATATCAGCGGGGTCAGAAAGTGGCTTTCCGTCAGCGGCCACGATATTTGGAATTGCAGATGGATTAGAGAAACAACGCCTGCGAAAGAGGCGCCCCAGCATCTTAGATTGGAGAGAATGGGCTACGGCGGTAGATTCCTCGCGCTTTTCAAGAGCGAGTTTAGCAGTGGTAATCTCAGTCATGAGTTTGTTAATTAGAATAAGGAGTGAGATATCATGGGATTCACGGAACAGCCTACGATACTTCCTAAGTTTATGGCCTAGAATGGATAATCGTCTGGCTGAACGACAACCAGAAACATAGGAAGCTCTTGTGGGAGCAACTAGACATAGTGATGAGAGTACATTGCCGTAAAAAATGTTAGCCACGCTTTGCGTGTCTAGAGAGAGAAAGAACTCATCCCAGGTTTTGTGGCGCAACGAGACTGCAAAGGCTTCAAGGATGCCAGGGGAGAGGATAAAAGAGCTTAAAGGGGAAGGAGTAGGAGAAGTTTGAGTACTCGTCCAGCTGCAAGTGACAATACGATGATCGCTATCAGGGAACTTTGGGCCAACTGCAGCGGTTGGACACAGATAACCGTTAACAAGGGCAATGTCAAGGGTGTGGGGACCACGTGTAGGATGCCTCACAAGCTGAGACCAGCCTTCAACATTAAGTTGGGCAATCAGAGGCGTAAGGCGCAAAGGGGATTTTTGTTCAGACCAGGAGATCTCAGGAAGGTTGAGATCACCAACGATTAATTTGTTTGGGTGAGGTAGAGCTTGGGTGTGGGAAAGAAGCGTAGACAGTTGGTTAATCGAGCTAGCTGAATGTGGAGGGGGCATGTATAAACACCCGAGGATGAACGGCGGGTAAGCCCGACACACAGAAAGCCAAACAGAGTCTGTAGTGCCCGTCAGTAGTGGATCGTCAACGGGGAAAACTTCCATTTCAGTTCTGAAGTATATAAGGCAGCCACCACCACGGCGGCGGGAACGGTTAGAACGGAAGATAGTGTATCCCGGAAGAGAGATAAGGGCATCAGGCGTGTTAGGAGAGAGCCACGTCCCAGTGATGCGTATGAAGTTTGGACAAGCTATAGTGGATATAGCTTGGATGTAGTGCAATTTATGTAAGAGAGAGCGGGTGTTGATTAGAAGGACAGAAATATTACTAGAGGGAACAGAGGACGTGGGTAGGGTGGCTAGTAAAAAGTAGGTAAGCCCGGGGAGGTCAGTATGAAATGGAATAGGGACAAGGGATCGAGAGTTCTCGAATTGATGGGTGAGATAGGATCAGTTAAAGATGTGTGAGAATAAGATGCTGGGAGGTACCGTGATGGGTACGGAGACAGCGTTTGGGCGGCGGCGCAGGTAGTGGGGCTCCGTGGTCAAAGAGTTACCGCATGGGGCCGGTAATCGTCTGTAGCAGTGTTATCATCGGCATCAGAGGATGGTACCGTATGTGGCAGTTGAACAGAAATAGCGGGATTCAGGTCACGCAGGATGGATTGGCAGGTGCAGTGTTCAAGAAAGAGGAAATGAGAGGGTATGACAGGGGCACTAAAAGGGCAGGAGGATCTGTCTTGTAGTGCCTTCACCACCGAATTGCGGGGGCAGGGGATACCAGTAGCCAAACTGGGCTGACTGGAGATGAATTAAGAGGTTTATAGTGAGAGATGCAAGATAAGGTGAGGGGACAGGGTGCAGCGAGGAAGCTAGTGGTGTAATCAAACTCTCCGAGAGGAGTATGCTCCGTTGGGGGTGAACAAAAATCCTCTGCGTTGGTTGTGGTGGAGAGAACTTTGGGACGGGAAGACGAGAAATAGCTGAAGGTCGTAGAGATGGAGCTGCACGTGACTTCGGAAGAGGCGGGGGCTGTGGTGGAGTAGGTATTTGCCGGAACGGGATCCCAGGCAAATAATACGCGGGTGGCCAGGGGGGTGGAACTTGCTAGGGGCTAAGATTAGGTAATAGTAGTTGTGGTTTAGATATCCTGCCAAGGGACTGGGTTGTACGATCTGAGGAGCTTCTGATGTGCTTATGTGGAATTCGGGGTATAGTCAGCTTTGTAGACGGAGGGCGAAGAGCAGGAACTCGGGGAGATAGTGTGGGAGAAGGCGTTACGATACGAGGATTTGACAGCAGGTGTTTGATCCCGAAGAAGCGCTTTGGTGGGGAGACACGACGTGTCATTAGGTCAGCAGGTCAAGAGGAAAAACCTGTGCAGTCATCCTCGACTGCAGCCCCACATCCGGGCTGATGAGATACCGTATCTGTTAAATCAGCAGTCAATCTTGTTGGCGTGATGGAGGTCAGCGATGACATAGATGGGTGTTCAAGGGTAGAAGTGGAGGGCTCATGGTCATGAGCGTGGGGTGCAGGGCCTGAAGCCAACAGGCAGGCTGGCGCAACGCGATGGCACGAGTCAGCGCCATAATATGGCGACCTTAAAGGATTATTGACGGAGTGTTGGGAATTTTGGGGTAACACTTCAACTCCAGCTTTATTAGGGGCAGTTGGAGGCCCCGGCTGGCCTGTAACCGGCTTTAGTTTAATCGGGGGTGGCTGGGGGCTCGACAGAAATAGATGCGAGTGGATTAGAGGCCGGGTCGATTTGCAGACTCAGCACACCGTTATTTGAATCGGAGGGTCCTCGACAGTATGCCCGACAGTATGCCATCCACCACTTGTGAAAGAACATTGTTGTTTGCGAAATACACTCATGTGCAAGCAAATTTGTTTTTTCAAGAGACTCACCTGGAATCCAGCTGAATCTCTCGTTTGTGATGTTTCCAGGCAACTGAATGTGCTGCACCAGGCCGCCTCATGTTTTAAATACTACGATATTCGAGATATCGCGATACATGTGTATTCGTGACGCACTATTCATAAGGTTGCTGAAAATTTTTCGACAGCTCACCTCATTATTGTTGTTATGGTGTTTCCGCACTTGTTTTTGAGTGCATCACAAAATACGCGGCAAAACCGGGACAAGTGCTAATCAGCACGGAAGTGCATGCAGCACCACTCTTTCGGTTAGAAGTCAAGATCAAGGGCACATAATATAGATGGGGCGCCCGTGCTGCTGGAGGAATGATGGGCGCGCAGAGGCACTATAGAGCAACGCAACCAAGCAATCTGATTGCAAGGCAATCCAGACAACCGCACGAGGCGTCTGTCCCTTGTGCATGCAACCAAATTTACAAGCCTAGCAATCCATCGGGCAATCACAATTTCAGCCCGTGTATTAGTAAATGTAACCAGCTCAAAATATTGTAGCAGTACGGGTAAAGCCAGGCCATCAAAACATCTCAGTCAATTTCAGCAAGCAGAGTAAACAGTAAGTGGAAGAGGCAAGTGCAGGGGACACTATGGCCGGGATCTGGTGCAATCCAGCACCCCAAGCAGAGGCCCACCACCAAGCTATGTGTACGTGTGAGTAAATGGGCTGTGTAGCCGAACCGGAAGTGGTTCCATTATGCATCATGAGAGAGACTGATTGTGTGTGTTATGCCGCGTCCAAGAGAATGTACTATGCGTCCGAATAGGGAGCGAACGCGGCGCTGTTATGGTCGTTAGTAACAAGTTTCAGTCCATACCGGTGGGTGGCACACCGTCAGGAATTATCCCAACGATAGAGTCAGAATAAAGGCACAACCGACGTTGGTTGTGGCTGCTCAGGTATGTGCGGAAGCTGGGCAGTCACATACCTAGTGGGCGTTATCCGACTCAGATGAGGTCATTCTTAAACCGGCACAATCTCAATGCGGTCGAGAGAGAAACAGACTAATAGTTTCTTCCCAAGGAATCCTGCCTGGTACATGACTAGAGAACGTGCGGAAAATAAAGAACGAGAACAACGAATCTAAAGAAAAAACAATGTTTCAGTGATCCGGTCGGCCAATTTGAGCTAAAACTGGGGTTGAAACATTGCTTAGGCTCTGTGGTCTTAGACCGTTTAATAAATGGCCATCTTCATGAAAGTCGTAAGTGGGAGTGATGAACTTGGGAAGTGGGTAATACGGATAAATCGTGGCTTGAATCTCAGAATCACGGTTTACAGTGAAACTATAGACTCACTGGTGTATCTGGTAGAGAGGAATCATCCGTAAAATTTCCTCGGGTGAGTTACATGGAACGCGAACTGTAAAGAAAATCATTGATTTTGTCGGTAGAAAAGACTGAAAGTCCACCGAGATTTTTAAATCTGAGGGAATGTTTGGGTAGATTAGAACGAACTCATCCCAGATACAGTTGGAGCCAGGTAAGCAGTTTGTTTGTATTTCCAATTGGGTTTCCTTGGGGGCGAGAGGGAACAGTCTAGAGTATGCGGAGAATAGTTACTGATGTGTCATCACACCGGATATGGCAATGCCCAGCCATTGCTGGACTGACGTATCTGGGTTTCTGGACAGCACCGCAACGAAAGTCATCGTTGTGTTGACCGGTAGGATAAAACTTTTGGCCGCAGTTATCTGCTAATGAGTGGGCGTTTTGGGCGTTCAAACACCATAGAGACCTTTTGCTGTATAGTAATCAACCTCGGGAACAGCCGCAGATGATAGGCCAGCCCATACCCCGGAATGCACATGGTTGAAGGTTAAAGCAACCATTTTCCCAGGGGAACGTATTTAGGTTTTATAATTATCATCGTTCCGAAATGCGGCAGTTTTACTCAACGCACCAGTTACAAGCACGTCCACACCGTGGCTTTATCGGAAGCATTTTTCCCGCCATGGTGCACCTCAAACACTTACCGGTCAGACTCCTGGCAATCGGATAAACAAATTTGGCTGTAAAGGTCCTTTTGCCATCCTCCGCATGCCATTCATAAAAATAATAATTAAAAGTTTATTCCAAAACTTGTACGAAGCATGCTAATAGAGGCATGAAAGTGGCAGGCAACAACACAACGAAGAGGACGGTGCAACCAAGGAGACATGCTTAGTACCAAAAGACAGGGACAATGGGCATGAGGTACGACTAGTTCAATGGGGAAGCCGATTGACATGAACTAAAACGGAATACTAATTACTCCCAGCATATCTACGTCCGTCGGTTGAGAGCAACTTGTTTTCAATCTCAGTGTGCTCTCGAATAACGAATAATGTGCAGGCGTGGGGATAACCGGCCTGTAGTTTCCCGCAGTTGCATGGCCTCAGCGTTTGCATGGCGTACAAAGATCAAGGCTTTCCAATCCACAAGCAGTTTAGCCGCTTGTGGTGACCTGGTACTCAGAATTGCCAATAGGTTTCAAAGGTTACCCGCAGGAAGGTTAACATAGCAAAATTGCGCCTCTCTGACCATTCGTTGCCACGCAGCCAACTTTCATACAGATGGATAAAGCTAACGATTACGTACTTTTTTCTTCATGATACAGGAATCTTTTATTTCCATCTTTTAAGTACAGTCTTGCGAAACAACTTCTTGGCTGGTTACAGCTGACACGTGGCCTACGCTTCTGGTTAATGTATTGTACTAGCTGCAGCTTAAGGGCATGGCAACGGTTCATTATCTTTTGACGGACATGCCGAGCCGAGGCTTTGTACCATAAAAGTCGGGGGTAAACATGCATTTACCAAACTGGGTGCCTATAGCCATTTCCCTGTTGAATCTGAGAGACTAACAAGTATTTCACCAAGATCTGTCGTCGCGGCCTATCATTCTTTGTGGTGTCATCACCATCTCTGTGGTGTTGCGCCCGGTTTCAACTCATTTATTCTCCACTCGACTCAATAGTGCCAGGCCCCAGGCCGGGGCTTCCTTGGCACACGTCCAGCGCAGCACGTCTAACCGTGCGGCCACAGCTCCCAAATGATGAGCCTATCTGCAGCCGTTTCACTTTCGCCCACCACCCCGCAATTATAATGATAATAACCTCCGGTGCGTAAGCTGTTCCGGTGGCTTTTGGTGGTTCGGTAAGATTATTTTCGGCACAAAAAAGTTGCGCTAAGCTGTACTACTCTTTTAGTGTGTAGACTCCATGCAACCTGAAGGAAGCACGATGACTGGGATACTGTCAGGGTGCCTAATTCTGGACAGGTGAAGTCGAGATGGAGATGTCGGGTTTGAACCACGGACCTTCCTATCAGTAAATTAGTGCTCTACCCACTGAGCCACTGTTTGTATGTGGCCCAACGAGCCCGGTTTGCATGAGGCTTTAATTCTTGAAACTAAAATGGGGCTGACTGGTTGCATCAAGCTGATTTTGCTTTGTATTGGAGTGTCAATAAAAAACGGATGCTTGATACGTCGGCTAATTTGTGCCCCATCTGGAAAAGGTTAAGCCTTTCGCTGCACAATCACCATAGGCGATTTCAACCAAACAAAGTCGATGGAAGACCCCATCGGTCCATCCAACGAGCTTTTCCAGAGGCCGGTTGTATTGGTTGGAAAAACAGTGATAGCCTCGTATAGGGCACTGTTTATTCTCTCGGCCGCGTCTATAAAATGGCTACAGTGTCTCCGGCCTCAAACTCAACAGCAATGGTGCAAATTAGCCAATGTTCCTGCAGTAGGTTATCGTCAATTTCCGTGGGCTATTCGTTCGATTCATGGACATATTACAAGATACTCCAGCCAAGTTCTCTAAGTTTGCAAGAGGAAAACGCAGTACCCACCTTGCTTCTCCTCTTTCATCAAATTTTCAGAGATACCATGTATTGTTGCTTTGAGACTTTTGACGGCTGCAGCTTTGTTCCATTACCCAGTGAGTGGCGCAAAAAAACTTTCCCATTGCTGTGTTGCCACAGAGTAGGTTTTATCAATGACGACCTTCGTGGCCTCACGGTAGTAGGCTGTTTGTCCCTCAACAATTCATTCTCATAATTTTGTCTACCTTACAAGAATGAGTTAATTGCACCACTCTTCAAGCCTCCTGTATTATTGCGTACAATGTCATTTTTGCGCGTACCACTGCAGCCGAAATACAGGGACAAAAAGAACCCCAGGAATCTCGGGCAAACTCCTAGTTCCCGTACTTCAATCTGTGGCCTCGAGGTTGTTTTAATACATCATTTTAGGCACACTCCTCATTTTTGACAAGGTCTGCGTAATGTTTTCACGCGCTGCTCTCTCTGTTCGACATTTCACCGCATTGAAATATTTTTCGACATCGGCACGAGTATGCCCCTTAATTCTCAGACTTATCATTATCTTCGCATCGTAGAACTTAAGGAAGGTTGCTCTGCTTGGAGCCAGTGGCGGTATTGGTCAGCCAACCGCGCTACTTCTTAAGCAATCCCCTCTTGTTTCTCATCTTGCATTGTATGATATCGCTCATGTAAAAGGTGTAGCCGCTGACCTAAGCCATATCGAAACCAAAGCTCGCGTCACTGGGCATGATGGTCCAGCGCAGCTGGCCGAATGTCTCACTGGTGCTGAAGTCGTGATAATCCCAGCCGGAGTTCCGCGCAAACCGGGTACGTTTTCAGCCCTTCCGCATTCGGTTTTCTGTTTTTTTTTGCCAATATGTTCCAGCTGAGAACCAGTCGTTTTTTCACACCCATAAATTTGAGGGCTAACACGAGTTATGGTTGCTTCACGGATTCACGGATTGATACACAGGATCGAGGCTTTTGCCCAAGTTTCCCGGGTCGGTTGTGTTTTTGTCGTTCTGCGGTTGTCGTTCACCTGAAAGGCACAAGCGAAAAAAGG
>SJOL01005797.1:5476-26028 GCA_004794785.1 Opisthorchis felineus | reverse complement strand
TTCCTGAAGAATTGAAATTATCATTGCATATATTCCGGCTATGTAGCCAGGTGTATTAGGATTGACCAGCAAGCCTGTGAGAAGTTACTGCGTTAGTGGATTGGTTGTGATCAGACCTAACGCGTAGGTTCACTTTGCACACACGCCAGTCATTATCAGATGACCTTGTCAAAATGCACAGTTGGTCAGTGCAATGTATTACGCGAATGGTGCAGCATGTGGCAGTCGGTGCCACCATGTCCAGCATTGGAATTTGTAGCAGCGTATAGTACAGTGCGACTGGCAAGAAATGAATATCCTTATGTTGGAATCGCAATGTACTCTACACAGTCCCAACTGAGGTTGTCACACTGGTTTATTTTTCAATTTTTTTACTGGGATTATCGCAATTCTCACCGTAACTTTGGGCAGTTTCCTAGACAATAAGGTAAAGTATACAAAATTCTTCCATCTATCACAGTCGTAGAGCTGAATGGCCTGTTTGCAGAATACCTCGCCGTATGGAAGTAAGCAAACACCAGAAATGTGCTGGACGGAAACATCGTTTTTACCTGGTTTTGAACAACTAGCAGAGAGTGCGGTTTCGTTCTGATTTACAAGCTTCGTCGTCTGCAAATCACGACCCAGTAGAATCGTCATTTGTTGGTTAGAGGATCAAACCACGTTTTATGTTTAATGATTTTTCTGGTATGAGTAAGATATGCACTGGTCAGAAAAGTAGCGTTATATGATCATTGGATCACCAAGTACACCGGGTGAACACATACTATGAATCACTAGTTCTTAGGAAACGTATTTTTATGATTATTAGGTTTTTGAAGTTGAAGGTTTTTTCGTTCATCACAAGTCCACCGCAATCAGCCGCACAATATTCTGCGCGCGGCAATAACCACCGAAGGACTTGTAGCAGCACCGATCATCTAAAAAATTTAGAACTCCCATGAGCTGCAATTATACTAACTGGCGTATGGAATTTACTGCTCGGTATGGGCGTGGTATGAATAGTAAGTCCGTTAGTTCCCTCACAAATGAGTTACATGCGCGTTCGCCCAGTATCCGCTATGCTGGTATCTTCAGCATATATTCAAATTATTGCTTTACTTTTCAGTCAATTAGAGGCGAATAGCTGCGTAGTTCTTACAGTTTGTGCTAGCAATATTCACCAAAGAAAGTTATCTGAGAAGTCAGAACTAGTAGGCTGGGTCAGTCACCCGTGGATTGAACCAATCCTCGAACATTACGCATTCAAGATTACCGCGTTTCGGTTGTCAGTTGACAATTGCTTAATGAAAAATATCAAGCACTTCAAACGAGCTAGTCTTGCTCATAAGCTTCAAGGAGCCGTAGTGGGTATCAACGAGAGTAGTTTGAAAACTTACCGCTTCATCCACAAGTGGCTAATCAGCTGTGAGATTAATTCGCATTCATACACGAAGTACCGTCATTCATATTTCATTCATGGAAATCGCACCACTTTTTCTCGTTCTTGCTGGCTACTCGTTTGATAAATTCTCAAAAGTGAGTCCATTCATGTGAATGATTTCAATCTCTTTGCTATTTAAAGACTACTGAAGCAACGATGGTTTAACCATTGTGCACAGAACAATGGTCATCGTTGTGCGAGGCCTGTCATTTGTATGTTCACGCATGTTGTGGGGATTCTATATGGTGGCCTATGGTGTCTTTGGGAGACGCAAGTAATGTCTAACTCTGAAAAGTTGATCCACGAGGACGCAGCATCAGGCGCCATATGATCTTAGATTTAGTTGATTTCCCGATCTCTAGGTTTTGCATTCAGAACAGCCTTAAGAGGGTCGACTGGCTAAACTTTTTCTCTAATTAATCCGCAGTGCATATATACTGCCGTGTCGGAATTGAACCCCCGAATCGTGCCCTGGTATCACGTCTCGGAGCGCGTTCTGCCAATGATGCAGCTCTAATGTACAATTCATTGCCTCAAAATCAATTTCGCACAGTAAGTTCAAGCACCAGATATTGGAGGATTGCAGTTCTGACGATAATTCCTTGATTTCACAGACGTTTGGTGGCATTTCGGTAATGATTACTTTTGCAAGTATACCTTCCTTTAAGTGTTGTGTAGAATGGATTGATCGTATTCACGATCCCAGTTTGCTTAGTATCCGTGAGGGATTTTTCGGTGTCCGAACCAATTCTCAGCCTCACTTTTCATCAGTTGAACAATGAGGTGCTTGATCCCTAACCTTGTAGTAGAACGAAGACCTTATGTATCACGTTGAGTTTCATACAACGATTATGTTTTCATTTGAATCACTCAGCCGCTATCGTGCATGTGGCATGGTTTCATCCAATAAACCCCGTGTTCTCTGAGTGATTTATGCCCATTTCTTCAGACGAAGTCCCACATTAAAATAAGACAAAATTTACAGTTGATTGGACTGTAGCTAAGGCTACCAGGCAGGTAACATTTCTCAAAACGTTTGTTTAAACGTAATCTGGCGATGCAGGAAGAAATAACTTACAAAAGCTTCAATATCCTCATCCACATGCAGCGAGTCAAGGGGGACAAAGATTCACAGCTGAGAGGGGAAAAGGCGAGAGAATGTTCTGTGGAACCTCGAGACCGGGGATAGTGAAGCCCCCAAAACAACTCGTAAATACATATCTGTCGGCCGCTAAGTGGCACAATTCAAAGCCAGAGGCTCATAATGAATAGTGCTTCCGATGTCCAGTATGCGATAAATCTTTTCACGTCTTATCAGCGATTCAGGAATTTCACTCAGCCAGCCCGGGAGCTGTTTGTCGGATCCTGCACGCAAACGTTCAGGGCGCAAAGAACATCAAGCTAACAGGTTTGCGAGTCCGAAGAGCGTGGTAGCACATGCCTCGAGTGTGACAAGTGTTTCGTAGACTGGAAATCTCTGTGATGATATCGAAAATCGGTACACTAAACGAGAAAGCAATATTTGTGCGAACAATATGTTGAGATGTTCAGCGCGAAAGCAAATGCCGTCGGGCATTTGGAAACAGGGCACTGAAAAGAAGTTCATCCGAGATGTGAATTTGTTCGTAAATCGTTCAGTCGTTTTGATGATCTACAGAGGCACATTGATTTCATGCATACTCAACATGAAGTTCTTCAACAGTGAACTGTGTGTAGTCAAATAGACCAGTGCTTCTTGAATTATTATGGAGTTTTAATTGCAGAGCCTCGACCAAGTTTTCTGGATTGTCACAGCAGGTGACAATTATTTTATGTAACAAAACAAACTCTGCATTCACCTGGGGAAACGGGTGTTTTAGTGAATCTCTCACCTTTCTTCCCAATGGGATTGTCAGCTCAACAAACCTTTATTTTACCACGTCTTCGAAATTAATTCAGCTCACATTCGATTCATTACTATGGACTTCTGGTACTATCACTTCGTCTTACGTGCAAGTATTACTGCAACCTGAATAAACGAGAGCCGGCAGTATCCTTTCGTGCGGTTAATGACGCTAACCTCCTTAGGACGACAAATTCTGACGGGTATTCTTATGACGATTAAGAAACATGCCTCCCTCAATGACGTCCTGGTTTGACACACGTAACAGTCAAATAGCTGGCGACATATTAATCCCACCCTACTAAGACGTGCGCGTTTTGACGTTGTGTCATCCAGCCTCTTCAAAGCTCTATTGTGAAGCCTGGCCCCTTCGAATAACTNGTTGTGCCATCCAGCCTCTTCAAAGCTCTATTGTGAAGCCAAGCCCCTTCGAATAACTTGCACGTTTTCCAGTATCACGGCGCATCGAGTATCGGAGCTTATTCCTGTTTCTCACACAAGCATTCTTCAAAAGCGAACCTTCAAAAAACCAACGTTCGCTACTGCGTCATTCAACTGATCTTGGTAATAGGTCATTTGTATCAAATGCAGCTAGCGCATCTGGCAGTATTCAACGCCAACACCGTTCACTTTCGGTCGATAGCGTGTCTTTTTCCCCAGCTTGTAGAGAATATGCCCAGTGAGGCATGATCAGGCCGTTACAACCTGAACGCGTCAGGGAACGGAGAGAGAGGTACAACCAACAAGACATGCTTGTTGCGCAAAAAGTCAGCGCAGTTGAGTTAACTAAAGAAAACTAGGACAATGGAAATGAGCTAGGACCAGCTTAGTTCTCGGAATATGCTCCCTTGGGTAAGTCAGTATTTTGTCCGAAATATTTTCAAATCATCTTTTCAAATTTTGAACAACATAATTCCTGTTTACGGCTAAGAAGGTTCCGTAATACTTAATCCAGAATTATGTCTCAAATGTGTCTTCGTCCCTAGAAATCACCACATTCAGTATGACAACAATCAGACAATACGGGGGTTGGAAAATTACAGCGAGCTCGATCCTGTAGTCAACTGGTTGGTTTTGGAGACAACTGTTCGCGCGCCCTTCACACTCTCCATTTTACAGGTACTACAGGACAGTGCGTATTAGTAGTAAACTTGCTTGGAAACGATTGAAAAACTATTTATAATCCTGAATTATGAGGTTTTGACGATTTTTATGATGTTAGCTGGGTTACCCACTCTTAAAAAAATGTGACATGTAACTGTTATGCTGAGCACACAATGCTGATAATTTAGACGGGAATCAATATGTACGAGTTGTCGAGAGAAGTGGTAGGACTGTCACACGCTTACTGCGACTTCTCACCCGTGCACACCTCAGGAATTTCCAAGAACATTAGTGACCTCATGGCAATTAAATAATTGTCCAGCTATAACACTTCTGCCATAGTACCGAAGTAAACATTTGCGGATCATTTGCGTTCAAGTTTGCAAATCGCGCAAATGACTTCCTTTTCCACATGGATCAATTGCAATAGACTAAAAGCAGATGCAACAATTGCACATTTTTGAACCTGGGCCTTCCTTTAAAACATTGGCAGGATTGCATGAGACAAACCACAGAAACGGTGTACAATAATCGGGTAAATTCCAAGAAAACGTTCCATGGACCAGGTGCTTATGCTGCTTTTCTCATGTGAACTGTTTTTTACTTGAGGTAAATTCGTCTAAGGCACCAAATATTCTCAGCGTGATTCACCTTGGGATATAAGCACTGGACGTGGTGTGTTCGAATTGTAGTGCCAAATATTTTCACAGCACTAGCAACACACATTTCGCAGATCTTACTCCGGTGAGTGAAATAAATGCATGGATTTGTTTTCCAGAAAAGTTCTGTTCAGGAAATCTAAGGGTCACCATTGGATGCCTACATGCGTATTCATGGATTCACTTCTGCCAACACACAGCAACAATATATGCATTCGTCTATCGCCATATTCAGCTCCGATTCGGATAAAAACTGAAGGGCTGATAAGCACGTCTACCACTGACATCGTGAAGATACCAGGTTCTTCCCGGTACATATTGGACATCAATTTTGGAAAATCGCTTGGAGAAATTTCGTTCCATGCATGAACCTTCCGTTTTGGACGTTTGCACGTTAGTCCATAAGCAGCTTGTCAATTAGGAAAAAGGTTCGATTCCAGGTCACTGTTCGTTTTAAAGCTCCTAAACTAAGGGAATAAAAACTCGTTGTGTCAACGTGGCGAAGTGCCTCCTCGCAGAAAGCATGTATTTATATGAAAGCATAAAAACGCGAATACTACTAAATACTGAATAATCCCATTGTTTCACGCCTGATGGACAAACGCGCTCAAAAACCAGCGGTGAACGCTCTGGCCCATCAAGTTCAAAACCGCGCAGATAGGTAAGAAAAACTAACACGCATATCACAAAACGATTTTACTACATCAGTTGCCTCGGAGGGAATTAGCTGCACTAACCTGCCGGTTGCACCGCACTAATCAACTGACCCACAGGAGGAAAGCCCAGCTGACAAATCCAGCCCACCTCATATTAGTAACAATTTGTAATTTGCTCGCAAAGATAAATCACAGGTCACGTATACAATGAAACTGAGAATTCCCCACCCTAGTAGTAAGTGAAGAGCATACCCCATCACGTGAGTCCCATAACTGATTACTAATAGACATTATATGTCGTGTGAGTGCACATTAACCAGACAGCTAATCACCTGCTTGCGATCCGGCGATTAAGCGTTCTAAACTAATGGGGTGGTTTGAGTTCCAATGTCTTCGGAGTTTCATGAGATGCGTATCGCTCGGAATTCCAAATGAGGATGAAATACCTGGACATCGCTTGCTGGCGTTTTGGTGAAGGGCATGTTCAATCGCAGCACAAATGTCAGATTGAAAGTTCCAAACAGTTTCATACAATAGGCAATATCGGTTCTTGACCCACGCTCCTGTTGCTATCAAAGTCATTACCTGCTATTTGCGAGAAAAAATACTGCAACTGGTATTTATTTTATCCACCTCTTATTTCCAAAAAGCGGATTTACACACTAGGCGGCCAAAAACACAGCAGAGGATGACGGTTTCAGTGGTGATCAAACGGACAACCACGTCGAAAGAACACACCGGAAAGAACTTCACAAGTGTTTATTATGCCGCACATCATTGCCTTACCTGTCGGTGGCAATGATACACCAATAAAGTCACGCTAGAACTGCTGACGTCCCCTGTAGCCTTTGCGAAAAATCGTTTTGCAGTGAGCAAGGTCTTCACCAACACATGAAGAAAGTTCACTCCGGTGAAGTCAATATGCCTGTCAAAGCATCAAGACATCTGATGCACGAACCCGAAGCAAGAGGACATCAATATCCTGAATGTGCCAAGTGCTTTTTAACCTGAAATAATCCCTTTTGGCACTGGCGATCGGTACACAGCGGGAAACCGCGTCGACAATGTGAGACGTGTGAGGCGTTATTCTGCGAAAAATCGAAACTTGATCGACATTTGAGAAGCACACGCGGATTGCATGGTCATAAAATTTGCGATCAATATGAAGCAATGTGCGCCCGTTTAGATGTCCCCAGCAAACACCTAAAAATGTGCACGTCAGAAACTCAAATGCCACTACACTTTGGTAGCTAACAAACTGATAAAATGTGACCTAAAATTTGCCTGAATAAACATTGGGAAGACTTATATAAAGTTTTGAGTTCGGAGCGGATGGAACTTTCCTCAAGCTGACGGAATTGTCCATCATTTTTGAATGCGTGAACAGAATGCGGAGAACGGATTGTCGAAAAACTTGAACAAAATAACTTACTTAGGTATTAATTTTTGTGTGTAGCTTTTAGGCACTCTGAATAGAGTGAGATTTCATTTCAGTTGATTAGCCCACCTTCTTTAATACTGATGCATGGTTTGCGGTGTGTTTGGCAAACAATAGTTTATATCTTTAGGTAGAAGAGGTTATTGGAATGAACCAACCAAACGAAACATGAAGACGGATACAAGTAATCGTATAAACACCATAACTTACATCATGAGATTAAGCGGAATATTGGCAGATAACTGGCTGTGGAGGCCCGATATGTTTATCGCTGAGCTTAGACATTTGATCGCAACCGTTTCATCAACAGTGGTGGTTGTGAAAACCTTCTGATCGACGCATTGGGAAACAAGAAATCACATGTTCCGCGTGCTTGGATGTTATCACCTCAATTTGCGACCAAACGTTAGCAATCAAGCTGCCAAGCGGCACAATTAGAGAGGTATCCATGACGCTTTACTAATTTTCCGGGCGTCAATTTTGAAGATACGGTAGCATGAAAACGCCATCAGAGAAACTATCATACTCTTGATTATGGAGGACCAGAAGAACACATTTGAGAAAGGCATGAGTTATATTCAAGATTTAACTATGTGAGATTATTACGCCCGCTGCAGGAAAACAGGGGACAGCCAGAGTGCCTTGGCCAATCAACACGGGATTATCAAGATGCAGACACATCCGGAAGGGATCTTATTCCATGGATTAGACTGAAACAAGTTATTCAATATTTGCCACCCGCGCGTTCCGACTGTCGTGGAATTTCGGTGTGAAAACTCGAGAAATCCAACAAATATTATACTATCTTGCATGGCGTCCAGTATTTGGGCGAAGGCGCGGCCTGGATAGTAAATCCATGAATACCTTCAATGAACGATAACTTGTACGATCGCCTTACATCCAACATGTGTCATACACACGAAAAATAGCTCTATTGTGATGGGACTTGCGGCACATGCCCAGAGCATTGCCAAAACATTCATTCGGATACAATACTCAAATAGCGGCATCATTGTAGGGTTTTCTTCGACATCGTCGATTACAAACCAGACTACGTGACAGTTCAGTTTAAAATGGCATTTCTCACACACAAGCAAACGATTGGCTTGACTGCTTCGGTCCCAAGATTGTCAACTAAGCTAGAACCACTAATTTTCGGGTCACAATGGAACTTGGCGCACGTTTACTCTCGCAAATTGCTTCTCTAAAGACCGTTAATTCTTCGGGTGGTTGTTGGAAAAAATCATTTTGTAATGGGTTAATTTTAAACACAGTAGCGGCCAAGTGTGCATGTATTTCTTTGTTCTGTTGATTCTTCAGGATTCCCGCAAGTCCTACAAGCCAAAGACGCACGTTTGATTAGTCGTCAACGACAGTAAGATACTGCACATCAAAAGTTTTCAATATCCTGCTCTCCGTTACACTATGATCGACCAAAATGAAATTGAGGCTTGTAGGGGGACGTTTTTGTGCTTCAGTACCACGGCGCCCCAAAATACCCAGTCTAAACCTCCGTGCATTACTTCGTTGACACCAATCAGTACGACGACCAAATCCATGAAAACGGGCTATCCAGACAACCTATAGAATTGGAATAAACAGGAAACAACACATCCTGATTAGCAGTGACCAGTATGATAACCATGCATGTTCACAACGCCCCCACAGTCAAGTCAAGTGTGACTACAGACGGTCTCAAGATTATGTGAGCACAAGCCTCACGGAAAAATTATGCAGTCAACCGCACACTGATGATAGTCGTGCAAGCTGATTGTCAAAGACGGCGAACAGACAAACCACCGACGGAGCCGCCAATAGATTATTTTCATGCAAATTTTGATTCAGATCGATGCAAGGTGGGGTTCGTTGCCAAAAAGCCACTCAGTTATTATGTTTACTTGTGGATTGCTTTCCCGAATTCCGCTGATTTACACTCAGCATTTTCCCCAGTTTTGTTCCAAAACACCAAGTATGAACTCTGACAATTTTACCTTTTCAGCAGTTGCATATAAACTGATTCGAGCCTGCAAAATTCATCGCTCCAATCTTGAAGAGTGGATAGGTGGAAATCGCAATCCATTTTTCAGTGTCATGCATACATCCGAAATGTATTGCATCATGCAGGACATGTCGAATGGTAAAAAATGAATTAACATATTGGCGCTCAGCTTAGCAGATTGCCTGATAGAGCGTGTGTATTTAGCGCTGGTCAATCCATAGTGTTTTGCCGTGGTGTGAGATAGATTTTCAGTAGAGCATATCACTGCGGTTATCCCTCCAAATTAACAGGATCCATGTAAACACAAGCCATTTCCTGTAGCGTGGAGGTTTACTTTATCATTGGGAACTTGCCGTTGGAAAAATAACCGCCGATCCAGCAGGGTCGATTAACCCATTGTGCTATTCACGGAAGGCGTACAACCTGCATATATATACGAGTGGAATTGAAAATACCACGTCCTGCATTCTAAATTTCAGGTTTTAATTGTCTCCGAATGCGCTTAACGTGTACGTATGCTCCACGGCTAATGCGAACGGAGATCGAATCAAAGTCTGAAACTGTTCCGCTGTATTTTAGACTAACCGAAAGCCATGCGAGTATTTCATGTGAGCTGACCAAACGCTTGTATTTCCTCAGCCTCGGAGTAAGCACGAGGTCAACTTGCGATGACCTGACCAACTATTTGTTTGCGTTACACCAAGAGAACATTACATGTGGTGGTCGCGTGAAATACCACGCGACTAAAAGCCGACAAGCCTCGCTGTAGTGTGGTCCAACTTGGCCAGTTGTTCTCAATTTGAGACTGTTGCCGTGAATGAACCAAGCTTTCAAAGCCACCGGTTGAATCACATTCCAGAACTTTGTCGCACATCGCAGTGTTCCCATGAACTGCGGTTTGGCCACCGTCATCAATCATCAATCGAAATGGTCGTGCTTTCTTTCAATAATTTCGTGGCGTTTGTGGAACACATCAAGTTTGATTTGCCGGGCTTTCCCGCCGTTATGTGGATGGATTAGAACACGGATTGAAATCTTTAGTAACTTCCGACCGTCGTTTGATTTGTTTGTGTGTTATAAGGTAGGAGTAAGAACCAATTTGGCGTGAAATGCAACGGGGAAAACCTGAACTACGTCACATGTGCTTGCACCTCAATGCAAACTAGGTGAATGACATCTAATATATGATATTATGTTTTATCGATAGCAGCATGTACTGACCTGGAAAGATGTGAACTATCTAAGGGAGACCGTCTGTTCTCATATGGATTATATTTTCATCTCTGTAACTAGATCTTGGATTATTATGAAACTGGCCATACTTTGGGCAAATAAGTTGCGGTAGAGAGCAGACGCGGTGGGCAGCATTTGTGGTACACAGTGTAGAAAGTGCAACGAGCGTCCACCTATGCAATTGGCGGGAACTGGAATGGACTCTCAGGTCGTCCATTGCAATAATGGTTTCACTAGACCGCAGCATTGGTGGCCCGTTTCATTGTGAGAAGTTTATCTCCGAGAGCAGTGGTGCCCTTTGCCTCCCAGCGAACACATTGGAAAAAACATCGACGCGCCTTGTACCAGAGGCCAGGGATCCGTGTACTAAACTTAAATCCATGACAAACATTAACTGCAAGAAGGGTTATCATGGATTTACTTCTCAGACCCCGCATACGCGTAGGCGGCTGAAATAAACGCTGCAGATATGTGCGGCAAATTTAGTTGAAAAATAAGCTACGAATTCGACAGTGATCCCGTTAAATCCCAGCTAATATGGCCATGAGTGTATCTATCGAGATATGTCCGAACATAGACCTAACGGAAACTAGGGGATTGCGTCTAGCTGATGAGACTCAAGAAGGGCAAAATCTGTCGTGTGTTTTCGCAGTGTTTCCAGCAACCATGTGGCTAGTTCCTTTTAAGGAATATGTTGTAAATTTAACGTCAATTACTGCACTGGCGTTCCATGGTTGTAACTCATATTGCAGTCACCCTTTTGGAGCATAATTGCGGGCATATTTTATGCTACTTCCATAACTGGATAGCAGGGATATGCCGGACATAACTAGTTAGACAACTATGACATCTTTACGTGTCGACCTACACGATTCTGCCGTACTGGAAATCAGAAATCCGTCAACAGAACATACAAAAACAAGCCATCATTGTGGAACTCACCAGGAAATCAGAAATGAGCCGCAGAAACAAGTCATCTGCACTCTCCTAGAGGGACAGGAACGGGCACGCCACGAGTGACCCAGTAGTGGCATCTGAGGTCTACATAGAACACTATGCGGGCCGACATTCAGCCTCAACGTCATTGTCACATCCAACCTTGTCAAGGAGTAACTACGAACGGCCTATAACCGATTCGATCTTCACGGCGGAGGACGCTCGACAACTCTTGCACAAGATCAACCCGTTCTGCGTATTGGGGCCCAACGAAATCCATACAAGGATCCTGAACGAAACTTCGCACCCATTGGCAAATAATTTCTACCTGGTGTTCTGTCAGTTGCTTAACGAAAGCCACCTTCACTCTTTTTGGAAGGAAGTGGTTTTACACCAGTGTAGCGTGCCATGCAAGGTGATGGAGCGCATTCTGAAGCGAGCCATCCTAGACCACCCTACCTTCAACAACTTGATATCTCCAGTTCAACACGGATTTCTCCCAAACCGTTCTTGTGTGACGAAAATGCTTGTATTTATGGAGACCTTAATCCAAGCCAAAGACGACGGACTCATATGTTTGCCATATATTTCGACTTCTCAAAAGCATTCGATCGAGTCCCACACGTCCGGCTGCGCCACAAACTCGAGTCCTAAGCGGTTCAAGAGAAGATTCCATTATGGATTAGGGCGTTCCAATCAGACAGAAAATTCCGGGTGAATGTAGGCTCGACCTACTATTCGCCAGCGCCGGTCTCCGTTGGAGTTCCTCAAGGCTTTATTCTGGGACCACTGCTGTTTCTGATATATTTTAACGACCTTCAAGATGTTCTTTCAAATACGTGACTACTTTTTGCAGACGACTTGAAATACTGGAGTACCAATGCCAGTGCCTTACAAATGGATGTAGACGCTGCAAAACAGTAGAAGTCGGACAGGCACCTTCCTCTGAATGACGAAAACTGCGTCCATATGTCATTTAGAGGAGACTCAGCGAAGGCCTACGACGTGCATGGTGCGACTGGTCCACAAGACATCACGAAGATAGATGACAAAAAGGATCTAGGTATCTGGTTCCCTTCAAACATATCATTTTCACTGCACTGTGAGAAATCGGCCCAATAGGCATTCGCAGTTCTACGAATGATTCGGTGCACCTTCTTCCGTATTGCTCGCATGGACTTCCAAATACTCTAGGGGCCTATTGCCAGACTAGTTCTTGAATGCGCCAACTAAGTTGTCTACTCAGGGCGCACGAAGGACATAACCCTCACTGAGCGTGCCCAGCGAGCTGCTACGAAAATTGTTGCCGACCTTAAATACGTGGTCTAGAAAATGCGTCTCGCGGCGCCTGACCTATTTCCCCTTGAGTATCATCGCCTTCGAGGGGATCTAATTCTTACTTATGCCTGCTTAAACAAGTTTTGGCTAACAGGTTTTTCACCAACAAACACACGGCGGGGACATGGTAAGAAGATTTTCAAGCTCAGAGCGAACACTTTTATTAGGCAATTTTTTTCTCATATCGTGTAGTAGCTGCGTGGAGTAACCTTACGCCGACAGTTGTCCACGTTCTTTCTTAAAACCCAGTTCAAAGCACTATTGGACACTTTCCTATGCGAGTCCTCGTGCTGGCAAACATATTGCCCTGCGCTGAGCACTTAAAGAGTAGTGCTACACCCTTTGTTCGCTTGTGCCTTTCAGGTGAACGATAACCGCAGAACGAGAAGAACACAACCGACCCGGGAATTTTGGGCAAAATCCTCGATCCTGTGTATCAATCCGTGAATCTGTGTATCCGTGAAATCCAACAATGATGTGTCTTACCTCTGTGTGTATACGGTAGCGACATTTCAGCAGTTTGCCCCAGAGTGTAGGACTGCGTTATCTAAGTTTGATTCGATAACATAAAGAACACGAAAAAAGTCTGAGCTTCTGCTCGTCATCTATTGAACAATCATGTGTTGTCTGTGTATGAAACAGATGGGAATACGCATTAGGCGGGTTGGTCCAAAGAATAGGTTACGTTTCTGGACTGTTAGTCTCTGAACTGCTTATTTGCTGTGTCTCGCCAACACAGCGTCGTATTGTCTGCCTATTTTTTCCTTGAAGGTTTTTTCACTGAAATAGAGCCTAAGGAATACGAATGTTTGCACTGTAAGTGGATCCTTACTTGTAGGCAGCAATTCACAGAAATGATTGCAGAATAGTAACCACACGATATTGAATGACATTTGTTACACTACGTTTGCTTTACTTATCTGCATACAGCAAATCAAGACGGATCAAGATCTCTCTCCGGGACGAATAATAGTAAGAATATTCTTTGCGAGAAACCTCAGAGTGGGTAACTTCCCAAAAGTTAGTGCAGTCTAAAGAGCAAAGCGAGAATCATATAAATATTAATGATGTTTTTTACAACTTGTAGGGAACATGCCAACCGAAGCCTGATCAAGTCATTACAACCTGAGGGCAGCGGCAACTACTCAACGTGGAGATAGGAACAAGCAAGGAGGCACGCCTATCACTTGACAAGCCAGCCTAGTCGTAGAAACAAAAGAAACTAGAAAAATGCGGCCTGAGGTACCACTAGCTCAAAGATGTAGCCATTCGACTTGGAAACCGTTGCTGGCAATGAGTGACCTGGGGTAGTTGGTTAAATGGCCAGGGTCACGAAAAGCAAAAATGAGGATGAAAAGATAGAAAAAAATCAAAGTCAAGACATATTACAAGTTTCATCACAAAAATATACTTCACACAGAAAGTTGAACACACTGGTGTCGCTGATGTATGAAATTCAGGTGTAAAGAATATTTTCGATAGTGAGTTAATGCTATATAATAGGGCCAAGGGAATACCGTAAGTAAAATTGCTGAACTTGCGGAATGAGCAAATTGAAATCGCAGTGGAAAACCATGACGTTTAAACCCGAACAAAAGGTTCAGCGTGTTGGAACGAACACGTTTCAGAGGCGGTTTGGGCTGGGGAGACAATTTATTTGTAGTTCAATCTACATACCCGAGTGTGCAAGAGCTGACAGTCGAGAATAGGAAGCAATTAGTTGTGGGTATGCCGTCAAGAAAGGTATGGCAGTGCCATGCCATTATTGCACTGACACACCTCGGTTTCTAGACAGCTCCCTAATGGACGTCAAGGTTGCAGCAATTAGACATGGGACGCGCATTCCTGTGGCCGCTAGATCTGGGTTAGGCGAGGGGCTGACACAGGTGGAGTCAGTCCGATATATTGTCACGGACGATTTTTATTCAGTCGGAGGACCCTGTGGGTTAAAACCGCGGACCCGCTTGAATGAATAAATGACAGCCATAGTGGCATTCTGAGGAGCTACCAGCGAAGGTTAAAGCTTTGGAAAAGGATGGAATCGGATGGGTTCAGTAGCATGTGGTGAATGCCTGGAGGCATCAGGCAAAACGTTTGGCTGACTTAACAAACAAGGACTAGCTGAGGCCGCCGATGTAATATGGGGACACAAGAACCACAATTAGTGGGCTTCACGTCAGCGAGGATACAACACTAAACAACGAGGAAGGGTTGTTTTGAACCGCCAAGTCAAGAAAGAGTGCACCGCAATCTTGTATGAGTTAATTGATGGGCTGTGGAAGCAAGCACGTTTTTCATCCTATGCGCAACTTCAGATTCACCGCTTGAAGTGCACGCACTGCGCGTAGTCATCGGCTACAGAATAGTTTTCTAGAGCGAGAAAATAATTCTTCGGTTTGAATTATTTTAGCTGGACGAAAACACCAGACATTTAATCGAGTTAACCAAGTTACCCAAGGATGCGAACCGGTTTGAAGGAAAACGCAGAAGGTAAAAAAACAAAAGGGGTGAGTGGAGTCGGGCATCATAACATACGCGCCTGTCGCAACTTGAGACAATTTGAAGCCAAAAATTCAAGGCGAAATGTGCCTCCGGTGTTCAGTATGTGGTAGGTCTTTCCGCTTCCCGTCAGGAATCTTGTACAGCCAGGAAATTTACTCAGATGCACAGACCTGTTTTCAGGTTTTATATGAAAAATGTAGGACTCTCATGAAAGCTTTGCATCGCTGCAGATGATGGTATGCGGATAAAATTGACTCCCCATCCTGAAGATCAAGTGAACAGGTCTGCAAGTCTGAAGAACCTTGTAGCTCGCGCCCCTGGTGTGACAAGTGTTTTGCAACCTGGAGTGTGTAAACCAAGCGAGAGATCGATATTTGTGCCGCCAGTGTTTTGAGACGTTCACCACGGAAGCTCTGCGGTACAGGGAGTCCGTGGACAGAAAAGAAGCTATTGCTAGATATGAATAGTGCGCAAAACTTTAATTCGTTTTGACATTCTCCCGAAACACATTATACTCAGGTCCAAACAATATGAACGTCTCCACTAGGAAACTATCAATACCTCGATTAAGAAAAGCTTTTCTAATTACCATAAAATTTTGATTTCACTGAATTGAAATAATTTTTCGTTTGAATCACCAGATGACGGTCATTTTATACTTCATAACGGGATGCCGATCCCGTTTAAATAGCTCGCACTTTCATCGGTATCGTGACGCATCACGTCCAGGAGCTTCTTCCACCTGCTCCAACAGGCCTTTACTAATACGGCCCGCTCGAGAGTCCAGAATTTCCTGCAAAATTATGTAGTGCTGAGCACACGACCTGGTGCGTGAATCGGTGAATACGGATTTTAGAGTACGATTTTCGTGCATCAAGCATATAAGTCACATTCATGCAAATAGCCTTCCCCTAGCTGGGCATTTCGGCAGTCGTGCGAACAATTGCGACAACGTTCAGTCACATTCAAGCCGGTAAAATATTTACTTTTGATCATACATTTTGGAAAAGCGCCACCGAGGTGTGTTCGCAAACTTCAGAGTAACTGCAAGAACGCGCCGCTAAGGCGCAATTCGCGTTCAAGTTCTGTAAGATAGTGTGATGTCCCCTGCAGACCAGATTCTCCTCCTCCCTTCTTTAAGGGAAACGAAGTGTTTTTGTTTAATACCGATTACCGCATTCAAACCTCCCGCACTGCAACACTGCCGAAGATCAAGTATCCACGATCAGCTGCGAACTCCAAAGAAGAAGCTGCATATGTTTTTGAAAATATCCGGCACCGAAACTGGGTCTGTGGTTCGTAGGCGCTCCAATTTTCCTGCATGCCAAATGTTCCAAAGGCAAGCTGGATTAGCACGTACGAAAATAAATGAAATTCTGATCAGATTTTTTGGAATAATGGTATCTAATGAGCACAGCATTCGAATCACCTATCCTTGTTTTTCGAATATGTTTTTTCTCTGCCAAATTTTGTCCCAATGGTGAATATCGCAATTCATACGTGTTTTGGACAGTGTTTCATAAGTGAATGTAAAGTATACATAAATTTCATGTTTACTTCAGTCGCCGAGTTGAATCGCTTGTTTGCAACTTACGTCCCCGTATGTGAGACATCCGGAATCATAAATGTGCTAAACAAAATCAACTTTTGACTGGCCTGGGACAGTTATCAGGTTAGACGGGCGTGTTTTGATTTTTTATCTTGGTAGTTTGAAAAATCCGAGCAACTAAAATCGGCCAGTCATTGTTAGATGGTAAAGCTTCTAAGAGATCTGACACATAAATGTGGTGAAAAAATACTGCATTTTTAAAAGGTTTCTTGGTCAATGAACGAGATACCCGCTTGCTGTGTTGATTAAAATGGTCATCCACAGTCATATAGCCTAGCACTTTTTCCTGACTGCTACAATATTGTCTGCAAACGTTTGCTGAAAACAGCGACTGAAATGAACAGTGAACATTGAAACGCATGGAACACGATGAATTCCTTAGGTCACATACTCCAACGGATTACTCCAAACTATTCTATTTTGGTACTTAAGCGAAACACTTTTCATGGTTATAAGAGGTTTTGAATTGGTTATGGATATTGTCAAACACAGATACATATTTCTAACCGATATTCCAACGTGATCAACCGTACCATGCTCGATTTCTGAGACAATTTTGAAGAAAGCCATCCGTGTATGAACTTCGTTCCTACAACTCCAAATCCTAAAACTACTGTTTAAGAACCCCGTAAATATATCGCTCGAATAGGCGCAACTGATTGGCTTGGGGAGATTCAAATTGCGAGATATTTAGTTCCGTTATAATCTGAGTTGAGTACTAGACGCACAGTGAATTGTGGTTCGAGATTCTGGATAAATCACAAGCAGATTTTACTCCGGAAACTGAATTGTTGGTATGGCGGCAATTTTTCACCCACAATTCTGCTCATGTGGTCTTGGTGATCGATCCATAGGAATTGAGCATAGGAGGTGGTTGATTACGCGAATGGTTTGTGGCCATGTTGACAAGCATTCTTGGTACACGAAAGACCTATGAACGGTTGAGTTGAGTCGATTACAACACGAGACTCTGTGAGTTCCATATTATGCTTACAAGCTGAGCAAAAATGAAAATATCTGCTTGAAATTGAGGCCGAGTTATACTCTTGTTGGTGGACTGCTGAAAGCCACCAAAGTAGAAGCATTTCTGGAGGGTGTTGTGAAAATTGCACACTTGGGTGCATACGTCCCTGTCGACGTGAAATGCATAAACAATTCACTGAAATAATGTCGTTTTGCTTTCTTTAATCAGATAATCAACACATTGCAAAATCGCCAGCTCAGATGAGAAGTGGTGGGACAACCACAGGGTGGCACGGTTCAGTGCGTTTGGTCAGCGCGGCCTCAAGCGAAACGCAAAAATAAGACCAATCAGGTCTCTTCCTTGGATAGTCCACCGCTGGTTGCTGGACGCAAAGCTGACTTTCAATGTCCAGAATGTGACAAATATTTCCTATTGCTTTCGGAAGTATTGGAATATCAGAGGACGCACTTAAGCAGCCGAGATTTACAATGTGAATTTTGTACACAAGTTTTCAAGCATTCAGGTGAACTTCGTCATCACTGTCGGCGAACGCATGCAGACAGGGTCGCTTTACCCTCCAGATCATCGAGCAAACAAGTTCGCGAATCTGAAGAACATGGTAACCCGTGCCCTGATTGTGACAAATGCTTCCGCACTTGGAACGGTCTGCGACTGCATCGAGAATCTGCACATCAAGAGCGGAGCGACATTTGTGCGATGAATCTGCTAGAACGTTCAGCAGGAGTGTAGATGTTTCCCGGCACAGAAGGACGGTGCACGAAACAGAAGCGAATCACGGCTGTGACTTATGTGAAAGAATATTCGATCGTCCTCGGAGGCACATTAAAGCCATACACAATAGTGAATAGTCAAATTTACCAGTGCACTTCCAGCTGACGTATTATTTTGCTTAAAATGCTATGACACAGCGAATAATGTTTAGATCATTTCAAAAATTTACTCGGATCCCTCGGGGATCACGGAAGCTTCGGCGTTATTTTTGTATTTTTGTATTTTTGTTTCACCAGAAGTATCGGCTTTAATTTTCATTTGGGAATGCAATTCTCTTCATATGGACTAAGTAAAGGGAGACTCCCAACGACACTTAGAGGCACAATGTTTTACCCCTACATGTTTGATGGATATTAAACTAGCAGCAGTTATCTGGAACTCACGAATCGTCGGCCCATGAACACTGGTGTTTTGTGTTTGGTCTAAAATTGCTCAGTTAAAGCGCGTGACGCTTTTTCTGGCTTCCGCGTAGAAAATATAAAATTAGGAATCTATTTATCGAGACCGATTATTACCTTAGTTTTTCTCAAAACTCCGTGCCAGCTGTCATGTCATCCCTCAAACCAAGTGAACCAGATAATCAAAGATGACATTAGGTCGTTTAGCGTCAAGTCGATAAGAGCTATATGAATCACTGAGGTCTAGCCACTTTAATTTTCACCCAGACTGCATTCAACGTAATAGTGCTGAGCTTAAGATAGAGAGAGTTGTTCGGCATTTGTCCCATGCTACTTTAGGGTAGCTGGAGTCTATGTGAGCATAATGCTTGTTTCCAAAAAGCCCGGGCTTAAACCTAGTACACGGATTCTGGCCTCTGGTAAGCGAGGCGCCAATATTTCCCACAGTGTCCTCTGGGAGGCAGAGGGCACCGCGCCCTCGGAGGTAAACTTTGCACAATGAAACCGTGCCACGAATGCCGAGGGGTAGTGAATCCATTATTGTGGTATACGACCTGAGAGTCTATTGCAGTTCCCACCACATACATCGGTGGACGCTCAATACACTTTTGCACAGGGAACCACAAATGTTGTTCACCACGTCTGCTGTCTACAGCAAACTGTTTTGTCCAAAGTATGGCTAAAAAGTACATGTCATGGTCAGTTTCATGACAATCCAAGATCTAGTTACACAGATGAAAATATAATAAATATGCGAACAGACGTCCCTCTTAGATAGCTCACATATTCCAAGTCAGTACATGCTGCTATCGATAGAACATAATATCATATGTAATACATCATTCATTTAGTTAGCAATGAAGCGCAAGCACGCGCTACTTATTGCAACGTTGTTCAGTTCTTCCCTGTTGCATATAACGCCAAACTTGTCCTTGTCCCTACCTGATAAAGCACAAACAAATCAAACCACGGTGGAACATTATTGAAGATTTCAATCCGTGTTCTAATACATCCACATATTGACGGAAATGTCTGGCAAATCATACTTGATGTGTTCTTCATACATCACGAAACCATTGAAAGCAAGCACGAGAACTTCGATTGCTGATTGCTGACGGTGTTTAGGCCGCAGTTCATGGAAGCGCTGCGGTAAGCGCCAAATCTCTAGGGTTTGATTCAAATGGTGGTCCGAAAGCTTATCCCATTTACGACAAGTCTCAAACTGAGAAAAAGTGGCCCAGTCGGACCACGTTACAGAGAGGCTTGTCGGTTTTTAGTTTCGTGGTATTTCACGCGGCCACCACATGTAGTGTTCTCTTGGTGTAACGCAAACAAATAGTTGGTCAGGTCATCGCAAGTTGACCTCGTGCTTACTCCGAGGCTGAGGAAATACAAGCGTTTGGTCAGCTCACATGAAATACTCGCATGGCTTTAGGTTAGTCTAAAACACAGTGGAACAGTTAGTGAAATTCCACAGAATTTCAGACTTTGATTCGACAGCCGTTCGCATTAGCCGTGGAGCATACTTACACGTAAAGCGCATTCGGAGACACTTAATACCTGAAATTTAGAACGCAGGACGTGGCATTTTCAATTCCATTTCATATATATGCAGGTTG
>SJOL01005788.1:331945-406823 GCA_004794785.1 Opisthorchis felineus | reverse complement strand
TATTTTCTGACATCGGGACGAATTTCAACGTTGCTTGTTTTGCTAGCCCTAAATTCAGCACGTAAGTTTTGCGTCCTTTTGGATCATACACCTTGTCGGTTTCCACTGCTTGCTAACTTTCTATGTTTGCTGAGCAATATTTGCTTCACTTATACATATTTTATTGTAATCTGTTGCAATCGGTCTGGTTTTGATACATTTTAATATCTCTAAAATCGTCTGCTACTTATTCTTATGAGTGATACTCCTTTAACAGAGGGTCGGACGTAACCGTTGCACCGTGGTGAAAATCACGCGCGTGTGCACAATATTTTATTGACTTGACCAATTTATAAAAAGCTTGAAGCTGCCGAATATTTCAATGAATCACAGCAAAACACTGGTTGATCCCGCAGCCCTCAAGGCTTCAATATCACTGTGTGTGTTTCTTGGATGTTTTTCTTACAATATATTTAAAGTGTTTTTCTTTTCTCATTGAAATCATGCGGTTTCGTATATTTTTGCAATCTATGTTACACTGCCGATCTTATTGTTGTGACGGGTTTGTCTGTCCATTGAATTAGTTTGTTTTAAGCAGATTCTTCGCTGTCTAATCTTCGACGTCCCACTTTTACCGATCCATTTGCTCTGTTTGGCACAATTCTCTCATCTGACTTTTTTTATTCTGCAACTACTGTGCAAGCGGCTAAACATTTCCTATTTACCCATTATCCACGTGGACCGCAGATATTTCCTTTTCACCGAATTACTTGTGTTTACCTCATTTAGAAAACACATAAAAGCGATCTGCTAAGGATAACTGGGTCAACATTTTCTATAATTTCAAGCCAACATTCCAATACTTGTTTTGCGTATATTATGACTACCATCCTTGAATATGAATAAGTCAAAGCCGGAAAAAAACAGTCTTCCTGGTTGAAGTTATGCTGTAGAAACAGGCAAGGCAGACGGTATTCGAGGTGATGTACGCCACAGTGATTGCTCAGATTTGAAATATAGACCTACTCCTCTGGTTACCGTTCATCCAAGCGCTTTTGGGTTTGTTCATTTTAAGATAAAACGGCCATCAACCTTCGCGGAGATAAGTCTCGCATAGCAGCAAATCCATAAGGAAACATCCTAAGGGCATCGGTGAAAGATACAAACCATCTAAAGGAAAATGTTCACTTAGCAACTCACAGTGCGTTGGTGAGCTTGAGACGCGTAAAGACCAAAGAGTAGGAACTCCGCTTATGAAAGTTTTAACCGGCAGCAATTAGCAAACAGCGGGAGCCCCTAGAGAGCCAAACAATCAAGCACAGCATCTAGTCAGCAACCACCGGTGTCAGCTGTCATGTCGTCACACACTGACCTAATAAATAAACCACCTCTTGCTCCAGATACGACAAGCAATATCATTCTCGTTTACCCTTCAGCGTCTACTATTCGGTCTTTGCTGTCTAGCTGGATGACACCTGTGAGCCTGCTGCTCGTAATTGCCAGGTAATTGCACGAAACATGTTTCACTCGTTAACTATATCTTGCCTCTGTCTACCAATGATGCGCTGTCCTCGTTGAAACATAAGCATTCAAAAAAAATTGAAGGGCGCCATTGAATCTAACTTGACCTCATGATAATTCCTCCATTCGTTTGTCTACTCCGCCTATGTACTTTTGATATCCACTTGTTTTGCTCATCTGTACCCGCCACTCACCTTGCCGCAAAGGTCGTCCCGTCCGACACCTGTGCATTAGCATGTGTGAATGTGTGTGAATGTGTGCAGCTGACCTACTAACCCATGCGCGTTTGTGTCCCGTTCGCTGAGCCTGTCTGGACTTGTATTCTCCTGAGTTCCTTGTGATCGCACCGCCAATCAGAATCACGAAACTGTCCTCCGAAGGGACGGCCGAAACCCACACTACTGAGCCAACATTCCGCTCACAGTTGGTCTGTGGACTTCGACACTGCACTGTGCCGGTCAGTGACAGACTTGCGCACTTGTTGACGCCACGAACGTGGACAACTGAAGTTTGTTGTATAAATCTGCTTACCCTTTTTAAATAGTACCGCAGAATTTCAAACCCAATTCTTCCATTGATATTAGAGATTGTAGAACCTACGGGTCAATCAAAGTTCCGTATCGAGAACCTCAACAGGCACCAATATTTGTTGATTTCATTTTATGGTATGGGCAGCAATCGAAGACATATTTATACGTCGGCTTTCTTTGTCTTTCATTCGTCGAAAATTCATTGTGTTCAACAATTTTGAGGTAACGAGGTAGCATTCGTTCGTTCTGAAGGCCGTTACGGAGAAAACAACAGCCTGTTACAGGCTACCGTTGGGGTTTTAAAACATTTCATCTCTCACACACCTGCATTGGGCATAAAAAAAGTGGTGGATTTATGCAGTCAAAGTTCGCTTAATGGCTTCAATCGGAGTCAGCCAAGTGTTTACATGCACATAATTTGGTGATTAGTCCACAAATTCCTTATGTCTTACCTGGATGAAACGCTGGGAGACTGGAGACGGGATTTTCTTTCACTGAGACACTGAGTCATATTGCCTACTTCAAACAAGCAGATGTGCACATACCGCCTTGTGAACTGAAGGTGAGGCCCATAATTTGACACTTTCTAATGCAGCGACGAAGAAACTGATGCTTAACTTGTGGTAAAATGGTTGTATAATTTTTTTCGTTAACCCCAAACTGTTACCGCGTTGCAGCAAACGTATGCTTACTAGACAAGTACAAAAGGAGTTGGTTTTATTTGTTGAACATGATAGATGTTCCCGCAAACGTAAACGCACCTATCTTAGCGTATCACAGGGAAACTATGTTTTGCATATCTTCATCTACTGCACTGAATTTTCTTTCCGCTTTACCAGCAAATAATTATGCCTATTTGACAATGGATTGGTTGAAATCGCAACAAATTTCCATCAGTATTTTAGTGGTGACTACCATTAATACGCATTTTAGACCGCTGGCATTGAAAGCAAAATTTGCGTTCATGAAAATACTTGTTCATTGTGTCCGTCTACTTGCCGCTTACAAAGATGTCGATAGGATCAGTATACGAGTTCCATGTAAATTCTGGTTGCTATTGTAATCTTTCCGTGCTGTTCGCATCCCGGAGGAAGATCTTCCTTACTTTTACTATGTGGTGGTGCGTAACATTACTATTCTAGGTTAATATTTGCTTTGTTATAGAAGCACCTTTGTAACAAGCCTGAGTTTGTTCATCTTTTCTGAGGCTAGCCGGCTAGTATCCTCCAGTTGTTAGACAGGCAGAAAGTTGTTACGTCTTCCTCATGTGGGATTATATTCGATTTTACGCCTGTGGGGATATATGTGGCTAGGCCTAAGTGATCCTGTTTGGCTCGATTTCCATCTATGCAAAGACGTAAATATAGCTGATTGACGCCCACAAAGATAATCCTTGTTTCATCAGTGTTGCGTAACCGATAATGCGTGTCACTGATTCATTTCCACTAAATGCGCCCACCATGATGTTTTTTTCAAAATTGAGAGTAGAATATTTGGATAAAGTGTGCCAAAACAAACAGCATTGAAAATCTAGTGCCTACTTCTGTCTACCCGGCGATTTCTTTGAGCTGTTTTAGCGTGTAATATGATCATTTTTCTAAGCTTATACATTTCCGAATCAGTAAATTGTAAATTGCCTTATGATACGCATGCTGGACTAATAATTATCAGCATAATTTTACTATACTTTTTGCTAGTAGCGGGGCTGCAAGGTGTTGCTTTTGGCTGGTTTAATATAAACGTCTTGAATAAATGTTCACCACAAACCGCGAGTCAATGTCTACAATTTGCATTCATATCCCGGTGCGTTTTCCTGCATTTGCAGATCACTGGAATGACCCTAAACGTCTGTGCATCCACAAGCGTCAAAAACAGGCCACCCACACATTGGACCGAATAACTGTCCTCACCAAACTTAACTATTTCTGAAAAAAATTAAATTTGTGCGTTTTCCTAATCCGTAACCAAAAAATTACCTCTTTCTTCCGTTAATAAATGTTTCTCATATTTCCTGTTGGATGTTTTCAGGAACAACAGGTGATTCGGTAATTATTACAAAATGCTACCGCTTTATATTCAACGGTATCGTGCGGAAACTTCAATCTCAAGATTAACTCTGTTCGTTGTAGGTTGTGAACCATTTTGTAAAAATCCCAAAAGTGCTTGTGTAGTGTTTATCTTTCAAGAAGATGAACGTAATGCTAAGGCATGCGGATATATCAATATCTACATCACGAAGAGGGTTGAATCCCTGTATATATATATATATATATATATATATATATATAATATGGGTTCCTGTACTTATCTAGAAAGCCATATTGGCTCTGATGGTAGTGAAACAGACCAAGTCGAAGCAAGGATTTAACTGTTTAGATTCGTGCTTGAAAGGCTGCATCAATTATAGTATCAAAATGAGACAACATTAGGTCTCATAGAATTCATGTTTCAGCCTATAGTGTGAGTTGTATTTTTGAGTGCCTGCGAAAACATGTCACCGCAGCCGCACAATATAAGATCCTTTCAGTACTCTAACCACCGACTTCTTGGAACTATAGCTAACGCTGCTGAAATTAGTGAACTTGCGGTAAAGTGTACAGGAAACGGGTTCCTGTTGAATCAGAAGATATTTCGATCAGAGTGCATTTAACGCTGCAAGCTAAGGTGATCGGAACATGTACCACGCACACCGAGTTACTGGCTGCTAGGAGTAGTGTTTCTTTTCTCGTCCATTTCGGAGCGGCGAGAAACTAAAGTTAGACAGAATATGAAACAGGAGAGGAGAATAAAGAATGTTATGAAAGTTCTGGTTGTTGCTGTCCACCTTCCATGGCGGAGCCCCCGTTACACTTCCTGTGCTTGGCTTTATACAGAAAAATATTCAGCGGCATTCAACGGCGTTCAAGCCTTCAGTTTCTATCCAGTTTGTCTGCGTAAGTGCTGAAGATGTGGATTCCTCTGATATTCCTTCTTTCTTTACCTGATTTTATTCACCTATATGGCCTATTCAAAATAAAGCGCTACGGTTGTACAGCAATAAAGCACCAGAGTTGTTCTCAGGTGCTGCCGCCAATGATACTTTTGTGTTTGGACACCAAGATCGACGTGAACTGTCCAGAGGTGGTTCTCTCTATCAAGTGATCGGGCAACACTCATGCGAAATTTGCGTGGATGCTATTACCAACGGACCACAAATCTGCGTTAGGTCTAGAATTGTCCCAATGGCTTTATCACCATGTACATAAAATGCGTGGAACCCAAGAAGCCATGTATTAATGGATTAGCCTGGAGCTCAATGGTCTTCTGGTTTCTTCCTATACCCGGTTGGTGGAAGAGGAAGACAAATTTGACACGACTTTCTTGATCCAGATTAACTATCACCATCGTATGTTTCTGTTGTGCGGTTTGCCTGCAGAGTAGATAAAACCCCATAATTTATCCGCATAAACCTCTGTCAAGGGATTCCCAAAGCACAACCATAGAAACATTTTTGCGCGTGTACCCCAAAAACTATTTTAACGTGCGGGCTATTCCAGATTTTGCCCTAGGTTTTTATTTCGGGGAAATTTATCGCATAACAAACCAGCTCACATTAGTGGGGGTATGATTTTATGCAGATTTCTTGTCCATTTGTAAGACCCCTTTTCATTTAGAACAAACTACCGGTAGCTGGACTGAGCTTAAAAATTCTCCCTGCTCACACTCATGGGCTTTATAATGACGGACGATTAGCCGTGATCATACCTAATAGCCAAAACACTATTTAGTCTTCATAAATGAAACTACTCACATGGTCGCTGACGACACTTCAACACCTGACGACCGGTTTTGCCCTCCTTGGGACTCATCAGGTAGGCGCACTCCCCGATTTTCCGTCAACCTTATGTTGTACTTGAACCCTAATTAAACAGACTCAACAAATACACCCATTAGCATGTCAATTTGGTTTTCACGGGAGGCTCAACTGAATCCCCCGTTTAAGAAATTCTTCAACTGAATTTGGCGCACAAAGGCCGTCCAATGTTTCAGTTAGTATGCTCTTCTGAAGCACAAAAATTAGCTTGAAGTTTAAACTGCTAGAATGTTTTGTTTGATTTGTTTTACTGGTGGTTTTACGTAGTTTATCCGTTTATCATTCATCCTCAAATTATGGTTATCTTTTTTCGCATACTGTGATATTTCGTTGACAGTTCACCAGTCGACATAGGACGCCTAGCAGCGTTCACGAACAAACCAGGTTACATCAATAAAGCAAAGGCTTCACTCAACGACACATCTACGTATTGTCGCTCAGAACACGTTCAGAGCAAGCGTTCGGCGAACAAAATCAATAAAAACTTCAAGAAACTTCAAGATCTACACAATATTACGAAAGATGAATATTGAAGTACGAAAGCTCATGATTCGGCCTTTCTCCTCTTCTACACACTCCACATGGTGCACAAAGAAACACCATATACGCAACCAAGGGTACCACTTCTCATAATACCGACTCACATTCTTTCGAAAGAACTATCGAAAAAGATGAAAATTCCCAGTGGTGGGTCTCAACGCCCAATAAAAATCGCAGGACAATTGTTGGGGAAACAGGAGTAGAAACACTGGCCACGACTAAATAATGGTTCCATTTGATGTGAGCTCACTGTTCAGATCTGCGGATTTCGATTTTACCAATAAAACTGTGGCCAAATTGTTGGATAACCGCGGCGGGCCAGGTGAATGGCTGAAGAAAGAAAACTTCTACCAACTGCTCAACTTTTGCTTGATCACATATCTCGAGTTCAACGGGAATATTACGAACAACTACGACGGACACCAACTGGGACGCCAATTTCACAATTTATCACAGAAATTACAATGCAAAAGCTGGAATAGATTGTATTGCCCGATATAAATCCAGAAATGGGGAGCTGTTACGTGGACGATACTTTTGTCCTCATCAAAAAGAACGAACTGCAGGGAGTAAGCCAACTAATGAACAACGTTTTCGGCGACATCCAATTCACAGTGAAAGAAAAGAACAACGGGAAACCGCCATTTCCGGACGTTTCCACTAATATATTGCCAAATGGACAGCTAGAAGCTGAGGTCAATAGACAGGCGACGCGTATGGACCGAATTCTGTACTACCACAGGGACCAAAAAATTTTTACAAGCGGATCGAGACAAACTGAAACACTAAAGAACCCAAGATTATCGAAGAAAAATGAATATCCGAGAAATTCCATTTGGAGATCGCTCAGGAAGCCAAGTACGACTACCACAACAGCGCAGAGCAGAAGCAAACGAGCCACACTCACGTGCAGCAGGAACATCGCTGAACTGACTGCAAACTCTTATGATAAAATAACACAAACGTATGAGCACTTTGTGAAGGACATCATCAAAAATAAAAGGAAACTTGGATCTAATGATGAAAAACAACGTCAGTGCAATGATTGCGACAATAGCTACATAGAACAAACAGGAAGGAATCTCTCCACCAGCATACAAGAACACAAACCCGCTTCTAAAAGATACGATCAGTTTTCTCTCATCTCCGTGTACAAAGATCAGGAAGAACACGAATTTGACTGTACCGGTATAGGCATGCTGGCTCAATCATGGACGAAGAAAGAACGGAAATTCATGAAAACATGGTAGAAGAATCCATCAACAAACATACTGAATTTCACTCCATTTAACAACCACTAATAACAAGAGAACGCAAGTACCACCGAGCTCAAAACTGCACAAGAAACCAAGTGAAGAATTCATAGGAGAAGCAGGGATGCCCTTTTCAAACGGACAGATTAATTCTATTAGAGTAATTGCCCAAAAGTTTAATCAAAGGGCCAAATTAGCCGACAGACGGAGGGACTCCAGCCATTGAAGTCGAGAAAGCATGACAGTGCAGCCAACTAATCAATCTCGAGATCAGACCAAAACAAATTGCAAGGCAAGAATGGGTCATTCAAAATAAGAAAAGAAAATTCCAAAATTAGAAGGCTTTGGGAGTAAAAACCCAATCCTACCACAACGCAACACAGATCATAAACGAACCAGTGAACTCACGATGACGCGTTCCACAATTTATCAATCGCGTTAAGAAATAACAGATACTCTTCAAAGGTACATAAACGCACCCATGTGAGAAAGAATTACCTACTCAACTGCGTACCTGTGATTTCTTCTAGTCTGGTGACCAAACGTTTGCAAGTTAGTTGCCAAGCTCGGTGAGCAGATCAACAGCCACCTGATTAACACCCAACAGACGCACATCAGCTACCAGTATTTCGACACATTACCAGTGTGATATTTCCTTTACATAACAATACCTGTTGTTGAAAATTCATCTTTGGTGAGAGCAGTAGACGATTTTCGGGACTTCAGAATTTCACTTCTCATCTAGTGATTGATTACGGTTCTGCTGGCTTTCCTTCCCATCTAGTCAGAAACTCAAACACATGTTTCTGAACATGATGTTCTTAGATGTCTTCCTGAGCTTTCAATGTAAAATAAATATATAAACATTAAATTCACTGACCATACGCGAGAGATACGTGAATATAACACGATCAGGTGTAGCTCCGTGTAGTTACATATATATAATACACAAAAATACGACAAGGATCCAGTAAAACAGTGTAATACATATTATGATGTATATTGTGATACAGTTATTACAATGATAGACGAAAAAGTTGAATAACAAACAGTAATAGAATAGTATAGCATATAAGTGTACAAATAAATACATATACATATGTATTGGATCTAGTCATACGGCAGTCCCTGGATAACAGGAAATCATCTTCATCCGGTGGACGTTCAGCCGCACATATGATTTTGCCCCTGTGAAGCAGCTTTATGTCTCCAATTCCATCGTTAGGCCCAGTGGAGTAGTATTTTTGCCTCAGTGGCTTTCTTCGATATCTTGCAACTAATGCTTGGTCAAAACAATTATGGGAGTAAACCTTGCTTTGAAGCCCATCAACTCAATCTGACCTCCACAGTTAATAAAAAGATTTTGATGTGCCACCAACTAAGAAACAATCATACCTCAAATAACATCAAGCAGAAGCCTAGGCCGCTGCACGCCGCCTAGCGGCGTCTCTTATTGACAACCCGAAGGCATATCTTTCAGAATAGGTTGCAGAGTTCGTGTGATCATTTCGCCTTGTTTACTCTTTATTAGTGTAGCCGCAATTGCGGGACTTCAGTATCGAAAGAAAGTATTCCAAATCAGTTGCTACAGGTCATGAAGTAAAACGGTCAAGGTCACCAATGGTGAGATCAAACTAGAGGAAAGCGGGAAAGACCAACAGGTTGACTGCGATCATGCCTGCTGTCACGAAATCAAAACCCTAATCTTCTAGCATTTTGGGAAACGATTTTAGTAATGTACAAGAACACAACTTCCAAGTACATACGCTGTTGATTTATTCTGTGCGACCATTGTGGAACCGATCCAAACTGTCCCCTCATTCTCAGCAGTTTGTAGCTTCTATATCGTTATCTGGTCATTACAGTGTCTGTTACCACTAAATGCTTAATTTTTTGTCTGTTACTGATGAACCTCAACATCTTGTAACCCATTCTCTGTGACTTTTTGTGAAGTGAAACACCGGGGTCCATTTTTTCCACTAATTTCCGATGTGAAAACGCACGATTTCGCGAAATTCGGATCATTCCACAGAAAAACGTTTATGTAGGTAGAGTAGAACTTTCCCTCTGACATGAACTCAACACACGCAATTTCGTATAAGTCTCCTCCGTAATTGTGGTGTCAATATTTCTTTTGTGGTTCTTACTTTGTGCACTACTAGATAATCGTCAACGAACAACCTGAAGTCATGAGCAGTGGAGTCTAAACTGGTCACCTATGAAGACTAAGTTGCACTAAGGAGGGTCAACATTCTGACCAAATTCAAACACTTTACTAGTTGGAAATGTGTCTTCTATCGTAAATAATAAACAGTAAGCAAATGTACCACTCTTCGCTTGTCATTCAAAAATATTTGCTTCAAAAGTGCTGCCAAAACAGTTGACCTTTTGTACAAAACAACAGGCTATGGAAGGAATTTTTCTTTGCAAAATATAGGCTGCCTTAATAAGCGTAAAATGGATTGTAATGAAACAAACTATGGATTCAGCTGCATTTTATACAAAACTAAAATAAACCATGGCAAATCAGTGAAATAAAGATATTTTAGAGTAAACTTCAAGTCTTCTCCACAAAACGGACTAGAGTTGACTAGGCAATAATAATTCAAGGAATGGCTGTCAACAATTTTCTTATTTCCAAAAGATTCAGTACTAAAACTGAGAAGTATTTGCTTCAGAAGTTGCCCGACGCCTTGGGCCTGAATAATTGTGAAAAATTGTTTCAATAAATGTGTCGTACGAGTGGAGGAAATTCTGGACGTCTCACAGCGGCGTCTGACAACTGCTCCCAAACGTTGCATACTTCCATCAGGGTATAATATCGCTCGAGTTGAGATCAATCATCCCACGTTGTCAAATGTGCCAATTCTATGAAAATATTTTATAAATAGCCATTACTTTAAGGCATTCAGGGATATAGGGAAATCTCACGGCAATTTACGCATTCATCCTTGGGTGTTTTGACGTCACAAAATTTAACTCAAGTGCAAAATATCACTGACGATAGACTCCGCGAGCTTCCTGGTGCGAAAATTTTCTCAAACGCGAAATTAAAAAATGCTATAACTAACAGAGATGGAAGCTTGGTTTTTTTATCAGGTGGTTAGTTGAGCAGTTGGCCTGGCTTGGCAATTAGCTTGCAGACGTTTCGTCAAAAGCAGTATTGTTCTGGTCGCGGGGTGTATTTTATCTTTTCGTGATTCTTCTGTTAACGACTGAACTGATATGATACTTGTGGCTAGGTAACTCGTAAATGTGGGAGCTGTCTTGAACACTTTGCTTCTATATGTTGGCCAGTAGTGGAACCTCATCAAGCAATGCGCAAGGGACCCGAAAAACGATATTCGATGGCTTCATCTCCACAAGTAATGGCACCAAAAATAGGCACCAAACGTCAGTTTTAACATAGAACATTACCAGTAAAATACCTACAGGAGTGTTTTGTTACACAGTTCTCCTGGACGTAAACCACCACTATTTTCCTCAAGAAGAAAAAATGGTATTCCAGATTATATTGGGACCAGAAGAATCCACTTAGAGTACAGTTCCCCCATATTATCCTACTTGGACCCACGGTATTTCCTAAAGAATGAATAACACCACATGCATGAAATCACCTATAACTGATGCAGATTTGCCACTAGAAGGATGAGCACACAGGGAACAAAATAACACGGACTAGATTAACCCGGAGGACCATATTGGAAAACCTACACTGTTGGATGTTCACTGCTTTTGGACGAGTTAAATCACCCACTAATACATGTTAGTGTAAGCTTTCACTCTTAATGAGATCACCAAGGAGAGTAGCAGCGATATGGCGGCTACCAGGATAAACAAAGACTAATAGCGGAGGTGCACCGCTTTGCAGACAGGCTTCATTGCCTGCACGCCAGATGTATTTTTGTTTCCCTCAACAATGGGGCCTCGTGAACTCAGAACTTGTGGATAGTCGGGAACTGCAGCCTATATTCTCCTAGAACGACTGCTGAGAGAATCGTGATGTCCCCTCAACATTCTGAATCCAAAAATTAGATATTTAATTACAAATGATCAGATTAGGTTCCCCTTAAAGTATTTAAATTTGTTTTGCAGCGATACATATGAAGAGAGAATCTTATTTTCCTCAATTTAGGTGCATCAATAAATTTCTTGCTGCTTCCTATGTAAATGGTAGCCTCGGATAGCTTTGACAACAACCGAATGTAGCTTGACTCGTAAATAAATGGGTATCGAGATTGCCAGTTGATTCCAGAATTTCACAAACTCTTATGCTTTAATAGAATGAAATTATTATGTCTTCGGTGATCATGATGGTTTTTATGTTTAGGGTTGTTAAACCATTACGTTTAAGGTGAAGCTAAAATGAAGTGGTGTTACCTGCTGCCTCTCAGTAAAATAGCTGAAATTGGAATGGTGTACATGCTCCATTTGCAAGCTAAAGACAACAGGCCTGTAGTCTGATATAATCTGTTTCCGAGCGTTGGGCAACTTTGTTTAAAGAAATAATTAAACGGTCATCCATAAATCAACGTCAACTGAAGCAAATAAAACTGTCAGGATCAGTTGTGTATACTATAGAAAGTTATTTTATGATATCAGTTGCTAATTAACACCTGTTCGAGGGAAAATGCAGATAGTTGTGGTTAACGAAAAGAACCAACAGTAAAAAGGCTTAATACACAGAACATATTAGCTAAAACTATCCAGCTTCGGGAGCACAAGGGTGACCTGTTGTATGGAATAAATGGCTGACAATATAGCCAGCAGCGAGGTTAGCCAACAACCGATCAGTGTGCTATCATGTGGGCTGTGGATGTTTCGTGTCCTGGAACCTGTGTGCGTACGTTCTATTGGTGTGCTTGTGACACCTGGTCTCGCAACAGAACTGTCAAGCCACGTGCGGTAATTCGAGCTCCCCCTCCTTTGTTCGGTCAATCAGGCTGAACCAGACGGCCAATACCTCCACAAATTCATTCCTGTTGACGCACGACTACGTCATGTGAATGGCCGTTGATTCAGCAAGGCGCGATCCTAATGCAAGATATGCGCCCAATCTGAATTGTCCCGTGTTCATCGAATGCTTGAAATGTGAACTCTGAGTCCCACTCCAACTCGTTTAGTCCGTTCGCTTACCTGGTGGGGGGGGGTGACCGGATAACGCCGTTTACGCTCATTCTTGTAATAACAGTTGGTTTGGTATCGGGATATTTAGGAAGATTTTGTGTAGACCAGTTGTCTCTGACCATTTGGAATCTGGAGCAAATATTTACGCTGGCAAGAAAGCAACTGATGATCTCACGTTTCTGACGTCAGTACGAGATACGCACTGTCATTTGGGTATAGTTTCGGTCTGAGTGAGTTCGGTAGTTGCAGCAAATGTTCGGCCAGTTGTTCTGAATACCCATTGCGACGTCGCTTTCAGATTAGCTACGCTATTACATAAGTGCCATTCACCTGGTGGATAAATGAGCGAAGTGCGGCTAGCCTTAAATCCAGCGTTAGAGTCTGGATAAATAAATGACTGTGTTGCACTATAGCTTCAAAGTATCCATGTTTTCAAGTGACTTTACCATCAACAATAGGTTACACTGCTGGTTGTTTTGCTTTCAACAATGAAACGATTACAGCGACGCGCGGTACCGAAAATTAGTAAAAGACTTCAAATGGCTTGTCGTTATAATACCATCGTTGTATCTGAAGTAGATTGCCGTGGGACTGCCAAAATTATGCAGTGTCAGAGGTTAAGATTTTGCCTATGGTTGATTGATTAGCTAAAAGGGTGGAAACAAAGAGATTCAGGGCAACCCAACCGATTCGTCGGGAAATGTGGCCCTTGAACGTAAACAAAGTGGTTCTAGACGTTTTATTAACACCAGTATGAAGCTCAGCAACACCAAAACTTACAAAAGTCCAACTACCATCATGAGTTAGTTTTTGATTGTCCTAGCATGGTCATAAGAATGCATAATGTGACTCCCTATGGTACATCGAAGCCATCTCTTTCATCTTGTGAGGCATTTCGTTAATTTGAATAACGAGTGCAATTCCAAGCCGAACCTGATAGAGAACCTCATTGCTGTATTCTTTGTAGTCCTTAGAATCCGACTGGACTGTGCGATTTATGTTCCAGGCAGGTCCAAAAGGACTCCCCTGGTTTAGATCTGATTTCACCAAGACACTGTGACAATTACGGTTTGATTTTGTTTGGTGTCATCCGTGTTTATTGCTTGTGTTGTCCTATTGTTTGGGAGTCAGTTGTCTTGTTCTCACAGACTGTACGCTTCATCACGATTGGAATGTTCTTTCTATCAGACTTCCTGACATAAGTAGTCCCAAAGAGGATGTCACGAATCTTCTTGCACTGTTGTAGACGTGACAGTCTCCCTGTTCCAAATGAGTGTGAGTTGAGTATGAAGCACCCGATTGCAGATCAGGCATAAACAAATGTGCGGTTACGACTGAAGAAGTCAATCAATTATTTGACGAAGCACTGCAAACCACTCACATGGAGAATGCCTTGTGTGTGTTTACTGAATACGAACTTAGGTCAGATGTTTTACCAACCAACCAAATTTTTGTCGCCACGGATTTTGAAAATATGTTTACAAGCTTGAAGAGATATGCAACTGACCAACTTAGTTCCAAAAGGAACACAACTAAATCCATTAATGGAAACCAAAATGGCGTTTAACTGTAAGGTGACTTTCACAATTTCACTGATTTAGTGAAAAAAACTTTCTCAAACAATCAGTAATGTCGGTTAATTATTTTTTTCAGAACGGTTCTTTGTTTACCACTTTGAATCAATCTGGTTATGTGACTAGTTGAAGTATTTTCTGTCAAATTTGGTTCAGTACTTCTTATTGGGCACAGGCTGATGCTTGAGCTAAAGTTCGCAGGAATTACATGCACATGTACAGCTGTAAGAACTCCGAAAGGATCGATTTTGCGTCTCCCCAAACCAACAGTTTAAAGGGCATCATTTCTCAACAGCCGGACAAACTCAAATAAAGCCCTGGCCCCAGCCTAAAAACAGCTGGAAATTCTTTTGGGATTCTTTAGGTGCAGCTTTTGATTCACTAGCTTAATCTGGGGCGACGTTGTTCAGTTCGATTCCCGTTACTAGGCTTCATGCGACATCAAATACAGTGCACAGAACTTTCGTGTCAGTGTTTTGCAGACCTGTTCTTTCATAAAACTCATAAACCTTGTAATCCCCCTTTTTTAAACTCGCTGAGCACATTCTGATTGACTTCCATAGCACATGCGAGCTTACAAGATGGCCATCGTGAATTGGTGGGGCCATCGCATTAGCCTTCAATTCTTCTCAGCACCCCAAGAAGCAGTGGGTTTGTTGTTACTTCCTTCAGTTGGAGTTAACACAACCTCTGTAGTCAACCCTCCGTACTGATAACATTCCACCCCAAGAATCCTCGGTAAAGCATATCTTACTCTGTCCAGTTTTCCTAGTTAATCCCTACACATTTAATCTATTTTCATGAAATTTCGTCCCCTATACTTCTATGTTCCTAGAAGACAGAAGATACATTCTTTCCAAATTTACCCGTTGACTTGTCATTAGGCGTCCTTCCAGGATGGAACAAGTTTTCACCCGTCCCCATCCTGTACGCTGAGAAGGACTCCGGTATTTTTGTTGCAACAATGAAACACCTCCGGATGAAGTGGAATCCCAGCTTTGATCATAGTTATTCCCATAATAAACCAGTAATTCAACGACGTTTCAATCACAAAACAAAGAATGTTTATGGGTGTCTATACATATCTATATGTAGCACCTTCCCAAGATTTATCAAAACCTTCCGATCGTTTCCGGGTTGAACTTTCTTCCAGCCCAACCAATCACGAATCGCAGTTCCGTAATTTCTTACCATACCCCCTATCGCATATTAAAATGGAGTTAGTAAAATTGTGATCCCCACTTCATTGCGCGATAGTCTCAAACGGTTTTCTATCTGAGGTGGATCTATAAAAATCTCCATTCTAAACCTGACAAAAAACCCTCCAAGTAATTTAGAATTAGTCTATTAAATCCGCCATAATTAGGTAATATGTACTAGAAATTCAACTTAGTGGGCTGCATAAGACATTTATAAGTTTGAGCTGGGTTGACTTGGCTAGACCCTTTCATTATTTAAAAGTAATATTAACCTGTCTAGAAAGGAAAGCATTCCACAATTTACACTTTCCTTCGTATCTGAAGTCGCCGTACATCGTGTCATAGGAACTGGAATCTAAATGTTTAAGTGCCGGTGATGATACGTCCTGTCTAAGGGCGAGTTACTGCCACAGCCGGTCACATATCTGTAACTGAATAGTGGTGTTCGATTACTGTTGGCTTCAAATCTGCCCAGAATTTTTAAAAGGCGTAATTCTGACGAGTTCCAGCAGAAAGTGAAGCGGCCTACGATACTTTTTAACTTTTCAGCATAGGGTGCCTTTGTCTTGCAAGAAATAATCAGCAGCTGGAAGCCTTTTCGTTTTCCTTGCTGAGTAGGTGAGAAACATGACTGATGCAGTGGAGGACCATGGGACTTGTGGAGTGCTGATTTCTCCTGTGTATCAACGGCGATCAGCGGTTGTTCTTCCTATTTGTTTTGACTGCTCACGAGTAGCATGACTTACGCCTGTTTATTATAGCACTGTTTTGTTTCCCTGCGACCCGTTCCCTGGGGTTTTTTGCTCCTGCATGTTTGCTTACGCTCTAGTCACTAATGTCGATATTTTGTTGCCTGTCCCTGTTTGCTCGCAAATCCGTGTCAACTCTACTTATGTTTGAGTGTCTGCTCGGACGGAAAAGCGAGTCGCCAGGGAATGAACTCTAAATTCCTACCTTAGAGAGGCGTGCTATCTCCTGCGCAAACGCGACATCCCGGGTGGTCCTACTTTTTCTATTACCTTTATATCGCATCTTACCCGATGGTCTTTGTTGAGATTTTATTTTAAACGGGCCTAGGCGCGCATTCCGATTTGACAGATGACACGAGCTAATACTTCGCGCCGTCAGCTAAAGACTGCAGGTATATTTAATTTGTGCCAAATTGATCCGGTAACCGTTTTCCGGACAGTTTCCCTTACCTTCCGAACGTACTGACTGCTTTCTGCGCCATTATCTCTGTAGACAACCTATTTACACTGTCTGACTGCCCGTATCCGTACGTTTGTATATCATTTGGTACTTACTTTCTATTGCTTTCAAAACGTCCCACTGCCTCACTGTCCCTTTTTCTGCTCCTACTAATTGATTGATTGTACGTTATGCTCAATCCGTGATGTTTATTAACCCATTTGTCCATAGAACCAGTTCTCAATACAGCATCTACTGCCCTCATCCGTCTGTTCCTACTGCCCACTGAATACGAACTGCGTAGAGTCCCATAGCTCCGATCGTCTTGTGAGGTCTTTAGCCGCACGGATCTTACATGGGGTTTTCAATAAAAAGAGGAGATGGTTGTTCAAATTGTCTTTTCTATAATGAAACACCTTAACAGCTCTTAAAAAACGAAAGACTGCACAAGAATGACACTCCCTCCCAGATGTCTGTAACTAGCTATGATTTCACGATAGGTGCCAGAGGACGTCAGCAATTTTGAGGTAAAATCGGTCCCGTAAGAAGTTTCCAATTCGCACGGGGAAAATTCTTTTTCTAGGTATATTGTGAAGTAAATGAATAAGTGAAATCTTACCCGAATGCTGTGCCTGCTCGTTCAAATGAAAATACCTACCTAAAGAGTCCTAAACAAGTCAAGTTTTGTGGTGGACCGCATGAAAAATGTGGTGGGTTGTCCGCTGCCAATTAAATAAAAACCCAAGGAAAATTATCGAATGTGTTCATAAATCGCTTGGTTTGCCCAGAAGTTTTTTGATGAAAAACATCGCGGAACTCTAGCTCCGTCAGATTTTCTGCGATGAAATCGTCACCAAGTTGAAAATTTATCGTTTTTTATATCAACGAGTCCAAGAATATCTTCCAATTGTCATCAAAGTTTCCATATCACACAACTTCGAAAGCGATGAGATTCTGTTGTGACCGCGAAGAAAAGCCGGGTTTTATGACGGGCATTTTGTGAGTCTGTGGATGTGTGGAGTACAGCTTGGTCTTCTCTCACTTCAGTGGAGGTAAAAGCAATTTGTCCGAAACTTGAAGTCTACGTTGTGGCCATATCACATGGTCTTCATGGTCTAGCCAACACAACAACGTAAATTTAGCAGGGTGGCCTTCGATGGATGAGCATTAGGTAGAGGAATGTCAAAAAGGGCTTTTTTCCACCACACGGAGAGCTGAACGCCACAAAAACTTAACACTCATCACCTCAACTAACCCGAAGTTATCTCAGGGCAGTTGAATTGGGTTAATGCTGTCTCCACAGGGAACATTTGAAAGCAGATTCCGTTTTCCTTTCCATAGTATCGAACTTCTCTACAGGTAGAGAAAGTGGTACAGCTAAAAGTGCTAATCCTCCATAAAGGGATAGCTGAGTGAATAAAAAATTATTGGCTTAGTAAGTAAATAAGTGCATAAATTAGTGGGCTGATAGCTGGGCAGCTCAGTCTGTCAGTCAGCAAGCAGAGCATCAGACTTTCAGTACGTCAGCCAATTAGCTAGTCGCCCAGTCGGCCGGTCAGTTAATCAGCCAAGTAGACCAACAGTCAACCAAACAGCTGAGCGCCACAGCGCCTGACTAACTGCCAATTACACACGGATTTTGAATTTGTCCTTACTGATTAATATGCGCTCATTTCCGCAGAAACTCAGTGCCCCTATAGGCTGAACATTGGGACTAATGAACACGAATTTTGGGATTATATGTCACCTTACTTCAAAACACTCCATATCTGGGAGTTACAAATAAAGACGTTGTCGTTGTTCTAACACTTGGCTAGTGTAGGTGAATTCGAACTTCATACCGCAATAGTCCTCAGTACCTAACAGTGTAAGTCAGGTGAATACGGAAAGTTGTGAGGTACTTTTCAACGTCTTGTCCGTGCGTTGCTAAATATCGATTGCCAATTGGTTTGAACAGAAATACAGTAACATATGCTACCACCGTTGATTGCATATGCATTTTGTTACCTGTAGCGCACGGACACTAAGATTGTAATCATCCCGGTATCATTCGTAGTTGAACCTCTGTAAATTACCACGCATCAGAATGGAAGCTCTGATAAATTTTGTGTTTACGGTGCTTTCACTGGATACGCTGTAAAAAGACCTTTCCATATTTCAGTCCAGACGCTATCCCGGGTATTTTACAAAAAAGGATCCTGAACTCTTCGATATCCAATCATCGGTATCGCCCCTTTTGAAGTTATCTAACCAGGCGTATTCCCGACATCTTTCATCAAGCTCACATGGATCCTCAAGAATAAACTGCGCGCAGTTGGAACTGATGCAAGTCGTTACTTGTCAATCAAACTACTTCAGTGTTTCGAAATCATTCCTGCTGACGAACGAAGTGGCCTCTGTGCAGCACATCCATTTGAGCAGCGCCAAAAATTCGAGTTTTATTTAAGGCTCTCGTTTACATCAAGTCAAGTTGCAACTGGCTGTCTAACGCCATTTTTGTTGCCAGGTACAAAACAAGACTGAGTGAAATTAAGGTTCGAACCCAGCTAGTGTGCATCAAAAAGAGCGGAGCCGGTGGTGGGTCTTCGAAAGGCTTTTTTTCAGCCTTGCAAACAGTTCAGAAATTGTGGTCGAGACGTGAACACATGATTGGTTTGTACCCCACAACACTGGCCAGTCAATTAAAGTCAAACCCCTTGACATCTGCGGTAGGCCACGATTGTTTTGCGCAAAGCTGTGTGATGATACCTGAAAAATACTGATACCGATTTAGGCCATGGACATGGACACTGATGGACTGAGCCAATTCAGAGGCGAATATGCATCCTTCAGTGTTAACAGCATAAGCCTCCGTTTCTCATATTTACGTTGTGTTATATTTTTTATACATTTTTTAACCAAGTTAAACGGATATACTCTGCTAATTAGCTGATTATGTAGACATATACATATGGCGTTTCCTCCCAATTTCTCGTATATTCGGTCTCCCTATGCAGTAATCTGATTGTGTTGATAAACAAAATAACACCCTAAGATGGACCAAAATACCTTCCAATCACGGACCTCCTAATTCTTCACCTAGATCAGTTTTTTTCAACAACCTGGCAGGGTGCTCGCCGGTCGACACAGGAGCTGATTTCTACACTGCAACGGCGGGCCGAAATGAGTGAATGCTAAGTTGATTCCAATCTACGTTTCTCCTACCGATCAGATGATCATGTAATGAGAGATGAGATAATCCTGCCTCTCGAATGCAGCTTGTTCAGATAGAAAAGAGCTCACAAGACGCTGACTACCTTATGTAAGCGTGTTACGAAACACCCGGTGAATATGTAGAGCGTTGTCAGAAGGTACAAACGGGCGGATGCTTCGAAGATCTTAGATCGGCATCACAGACCCCTCACGAGCTGGGTAACCCCACCTAGACACTGCTATACTACTGCTATACTGCTCTACTAATCCGTCCATCAGGCAGTGGCAGGGTTACATCCTGGGCAGAACCTATTTATTGATAGACGCTTTATATCAACAGCTCAATTGGCTCTCCTTCGTGAAGCGAACCGGCCGCCGGTTATTGTGATTGCATGAATTATTACGTGCGTAGAATATAAAGAGGGAGAAGTGACAGGCCTGGCTGAAGTGCATTCGGTGTTAAGTGTTCAGTCTTATCGGGATTTACTCAGTTGTGGGATAGTCCTCTCCGCGAAACACATAGACATTGCTGACCAGCTCTATTTGGGCTAAAGTGGGTCCTACTAGTCGTTTCCTTTGGTGTGGACTGATCAGGTGATCGCACAAGGACAGGGGGAAATCCGTTGCATCAAGTGGGATGTGGATACCTCTTCAACAAATCCCGTAATTATCCGGAACTCTAATTACTGAGGTGAAGTATTCATCTGACGGGAAATAACAGGGTACTCCCCACATCAACAGTGACAGTAACCAAGCTCCATTCTTCATATGGCAAACTTCAAGAGTACGGCTTCACATACTCTGGTCACTTTTGTGCTTAGCAAAGATGTATGAAGTTCTCTTTCATATCCTCACAGTTTGACTTTGCATACGTATTCAATGCTTTTTGAACCACATGCGTGCACGCGTGCGCAAATGAGAGTACTTGCCAAATTCCGTCCGAATTAGGTTCAACAAAAACACGAGCATTGAATCCAACTTGACATCATGATAGCTCCCCCGCTCAGTTGCTCACTCCGCCAGTGCGCCCTTATCTCCACTTATTTTGATCATCCGTACCCGCCATTCACGTTGCCAGAAGGACGCCCCTTCCGACAATGGTATAATACCAAGTTTGTGTGTGTGTGAATGTGCATTGGTGACCGGCTCACCTTGGTGTGTTTGTGCCTCTTTTTGCTGGGCCTGTCCTGTCGTGGTTACTTTGTTATCTCACTGCCACTCAGAATCACTAGAGCGGTCTCGGAAAGGATAACCGCAGCCCACACTACCGAGCAAACATTGCTTGCCGCTGTTTGGTTTGGGGGCTTGACAATGCGCTGCGCACGTGTTGACGCCACGAAAGTGGATAAATGAGGTCCGTTGCGTACTTGTGTGTGAATAGTACCGTAGACTTTCGAACGCAGTTCTTCTTTTCCATATTCCGGATCGTCGAACCCACGCGTCACTCAAAGTTCCGCATTGGGGACTTTAACGATAAAGCTGACAGAAACTCGGAGACTGCGCCTACCTAATGAATCGAAGATGAAGGACGAAAGCGATCGTGGGTTGTTGTTTTCAGAAAACTTATAAGTAATTTGCTGCTTCTAGACAGTGCATTGCGATATCTCGAATATCGTACAATCTGAAAAATGAGGCAGCCTTGTGCAGTACACTCTGTTGAAGAAGGCCATCAAAACCAAATTTGTGTGCAAATGAAACTATCTGATGCATCAACTTTGTTCTCACACCTCAACGTATGCCGTGCCACGCTATACGCTAACCCATGGGTGGGGTATCCGCTTCAGCTCAGAAATGCAAAACAACTCTCTGAAAATCGGTCAATCCTAAAGTTTCATTCTCGAAAAAGGAGTGCGAACGTTAGAACCCCTTCATCTGAATAGTATTTTGTTAGGATCACCACAAACAAGCAAGTCTATGTCCCTATAGTATTGCGGTCGATCGAGTGACCCAGCTCCTCTGAATGTTGTGTGGGTGGTGTGATGTGTGTCGGTTACGGTGACGGCGACGGTTAAACTAATGAATTTTAACAAAACTCAAGTGTGATAGACTCTATTTTTCAAATATCACAAAGGAGTGCACAGTACCATAATGTTAGCCCGACGGCACGAAACAAGCAAGTCGGTCGGTCGGTCCTATACGTTGCACTGAAGAATGCGATCACAATGTTTTTCATAACTGCATGACATTGATTGGAATCTGTAATGGTATCACTGTTTATTGGACGCGCAAAATTGAGCTGAGATGTTTGATTATTATATATAGCTCATTTTTATTATTTCTACCTTAGTCATATGTATCCAGTGAAGCCAAATCAGGGTGAACGGGAAGGTATAATTCGTGGAATACTGTCGGTGACACCTCGTTCTTGTTCCAACCAACCAGACGTCCCCTAGAAACGACCAAATTTTTCACTAGCTTCCCTGGGAATCTTGAGGAACAAGCGGTCTGTTTGCTTTGGATCGTTCTACAAACGCACATCGGTTGCTTAACACCTTACATGGAATGCTCGATCTCTTTCGCTTGCTTTCGGTCACGTGATCCCATTCAACCCGGATGCAGTTGGGTCCTTGGGTGACCAAAGTCCGAAGGTACCTGATTGAATTGAAAGGTGTCGGATACCAACGGAAACCAAATGGACGAAAAAGTAATCGAAAGAAAACCGATCTAGCCCAAGTGCGTACTTGTTCATCAGCAAGAATTTCGTGAACATGTTTATCGTTTTTAGTATAATAAAAGATATCTAGAGCCGGATAGAGCCATGGATATTTGCTGGTGTTACGCCACCGCCTCCAACTGGGTTGGTAATAGTCGAGTATAAGACTTACTGAACCTTTTGCCATAACGAAATACATACTCAGGTTTATATGCTTGGAAGAGTGTGATAATTTTTGGCATTACTTCTTTATCGACGCATACATCGACGTCTTCGTCGTACGAAATGAAATTATGATGTCTGAGAGAACCATGGAGTGTTCCGGCGTTGAGAATGAACTTATCTCCTAAGCTGCTAGTGCTCAGGACATCAGCGAACAAACTCAACAGTCGAGTGAACAGAGCTCTCCGTCCTTGATTGAATAGTGGTTCAAAAGGTGCTGGACGGGAAATAAGCGTTCCATTTGAACCGAGTCTTCCTGCAGGTACCTTAGAATATTCAGTTCGTGGCCATCGAAGTTCAACAAGATCCGGCAATAACTTGTAGTCGGTCAGGTTCCAGTAAGCTTTAACCAGGAAAGGTTCAAGTAGTAGTGGATCGCTTTCAGGTTTGTTTTGCGCCGACAAACGTGCGTGCAGGAAAAAATCTTCCATTCTTGCCCTCGCCATCAGTACACATGCGTATACGGCCAAACAGCTAAGCGCAACAAGAGATGAGTACTTCAGTCGTTTGTGTCTCATGAAAATTGCTGGGAAGGCTGAAGCACAATATCTAAAATGGGAAGGATGTAGAAATTAACCAAAAGCATGAATAGAAACAAGTCTAGGTAACACATTGGTGATAACACAATCACCAAATTCGGCAAAACCAACGGAGGTTCATACAGTCAACTCGTCTGAGAAAAGAATATCATAGCAGTTCAATGTCAGCATCCGTGATTACCCGTTTAAACAGGAAGTGAAGTCCGCTGTACTGAACCGATGCATTCTTCTCGTCGGCAGATTAAATTATGGTATTTAGAAGCAATACATCTGTGGCACGCTGTACATGGTTGGTCACCCGAGAGTAGAATGATAAGTGATAATTAATGTCGCCTTGATTTTAAGGATCAGTAGATGCATCGACGACGTGAACTAAGGCTGCAGGATTGAAGAATGGATGGGACGGTACTTTTCTGACTGTTGACCATGCCTTATTCAGCACAGTCGCACATTGCCTTATTGGAACTGGGCAAACAAAAAGTGGGCTTCGGCCGAACATAAACTGACCGTCGTACCACACAGGCATGCGGAATGTAGAGATTTGGGTGACTCGGTATTTGGAAAGGTGGGGTGAGCAACTAGACTGTACAAAGTGGGCTGAGGTGAACAGGTGAAAGTATTCGATGTGTTCAAATTTGGCCAGGCACCCACCCATGTCAGATACCATACTATAAGCACAAAGTGCACTTTAGTCGCTTCCTGGAAACCCACAAATTGGAGGCAAATAAACCAACCGGTGGAAAGGATGGTGTTCAAGAAACCTTAGTTGTCTGTATCCACACTATGCTATTGGAATTACGCGACGCAGTGCTCGGGATTGTCATTCCGCCGACTTACAGCAAGAGATTCGAGAACTAGTTGACCAAGCGGAGGAGTTAGTTCGTTTTGTTGTCTTTTCGGTGGTCCACTGCTCTGGTCATGCGTTGTTCATACACCACGCAAATTTTATAGAATACTTGGTCAACTACCCCACCCCCTTCCACCGCAATCAGCGTGCCTGTTAGCTTTTTCACCGCCCGGCAGAGTGCAAACACGCATTTCATTTCATCCCTGTTCGACCGCTGAGTTCACACATTAAGATTCTGGAGCCTAACACACTACTCATAACTCAAACTCTTCGGCAGCCCACGACCAACTTCGCACACACTGGAGATCATCAGGGAGGCGCGGGTCCCGAAAGTCCGTCAACTTATATTCTGCTGGCACACCAAATGGTATGCCATTAGGGAAATAAATTCATTTTGCAAACTAATTTGGTTTTGACGGAGGACTCAACTGAGTTTCCGATAATTCTCTCGTTTATAAGATTCCTCAACTGAATGTGCTGCACGCAGGCTACCTAATGTCTCAGTTGGTACGATATTCGATATATCGCAGCATTTTTTTCTCAAAAGAACACTACTCATAAGGCTGCTGAAAACTCTTCGACTACTAAACTATGATTTTCAACTCGTCAGAGTAAGATGATTTTACTTCTGGCATGCAATACAAGAATAGAAATTTGAAGCAATCCAAACACTTATAAATTCCAGGCAAATTACACAGAAAGTAAGACATTTCTGGTCATATGTTTCTTTGAATCAAAAAGCCATTGCCCGAAGGGTCAATAAGTTTCAAGTCATGGTAGCTGAAACTATGTAGCTTGTGGATGGTGCGAATGCATACCTCAGTGGAAATTAATTGCACCGCTGAACAGCCATCTATGGCTGTATACCACTGTGTATTATTGCCCTTGGGAAGGTCGCGAATTCGCGTTTCCACACGAGATTCGTGAGACACCCTCGGCAAGGATTACACAAATTCTTGGCCCAGTGATCAGTAGTATGATGTCAGTTGCCTAAACTTCCTACTATGGAAGATGCACTGTTTTCCTGAATTCCTGCTTAATTGGCTCACAGTTGGGGTACAACAATGAGAGTGTTTCGGGTTGCTTGGGTTTCACCAGTTCGGCCAGACATTCTCTTAAGCTATTTAACCGAATTCGAATCGTGAGTCTACGTAATTGTTCAGTCCCAAGTGGAGATTGATAATCTCAAAAAGGCGATGACCGGAAGCTCCGTTTATCCCCCCGTTTATCCACACTGCAGCAACCCACGTTCAGGTGAATATTGATTTGCACTTAGACAGCATTTAACCACAATTAGCAACTATAAAGTTGATTCATGACTGCTTATATTACAGACTCTCGACCTAAATCTGATACCTTGACGTGGTTGTCGGGGTTCAGTGCTGCAAAGATCCCGCGCGTTACATTTCCCGGAACTTCGTTCCACAAACATCCCAGGAAGGCCAAAGTCAAGCAGGCAGACCAACAGCAGCATTATACGAGTAATCGTGCTACGAGGTGGTCTGCGGTATACGTACCGTCCTCTGCGATGGGGGTCTGAAGGCAGTAAGGTGTTTGCCCTAGACTACCAGCACATCCATATTCGTGGAAGCAGTTATGCTACCTTCCCCCGAGGTAGGATGGTTTAGAGAAAGTCGACCCGAAAAGCCCCACACTCCGATAACCCAACGGTTAACCGTTACCGCCGGCGCATTATTCAACACTGTCGAAATGCTTTTAAGATCAGAGAATCCGGTGCTCCTCAGAGGGCACCTGTTGTTCGTAGCCGCATCAGGAGTGAGACAGTAATGCCTTAGTCCCTACGACCTCCAGTTAGGTCAGATTCTGCAGCCCAGCAGATCAGACTAGTGAGTCGTCAATTCCGGACAGGGTCCCAAAAGTAAACCACACTACCCACTGCATCACGCGTCAGACTTTCGAGTCAGAGGCTATGGACAAAGCTCGCGAACAGAATCCTACATCCTCCCACTGCCGTGTGGGTCAGATTTTTTATTCAAAGGTGGGCTACTTCAAACGAGCCTCCTGGGCCTGAGCAACCTGGAAAATTATTTGCCCGCACATTTCTTTGTCCATTGATGCCCTTAGTAACCCCTTCCCACTACACAAGCAAAAGTTACTGGGTTATTGGATTGTCAATTTTCTGACCGATGTTCCTTGTGTACCCCGCTGCCTATTTACAGTAAGCAAAATAACACCTTGCTAAATCCATAAGATCTTTTCTGCATAGGAGCTTTCAACGTTCGTAACCTATATCCCACTGACAAACAGGGAGTGCAGTCAGTGGCGTTCATGCATTAAGGCTATCGCCTTCAATGCGTAACTACCCAATTTCCAAAAAAAAGAACATGCCGTTGCCTCGAAGGCTTGGCTGTATGCCCCACACTCCCGTTTTCATTCCCATCTTCAAAAAGAGTACGCGAACACCATGTGAAAACCAGCGTTAGCTTGGTAGCTAATACACTGAAGCTGCTCTCTTGTTTTCTACTTCGAAGGTTGATTACACACAGAGAGAGGCAGATCGGTGAAAATCAACCTGGGTCGCTTCCAGAAGGAGGATACATCGATCAAGGTCTTACCCAGACCAATTCCGGAGCAGTGACACTGCTTCAAAAAACCAACAATGTTGGCCCTTCTAGACTTCAAATCTGCCTTGGACTCTGCGGATCGTCAGGCACTATTGTAGTTTCTATGAGCCCTCCTTAAAGGGCAATATGCCAACTCCCACGAGCGCGTGAAGTTCTACAAGAAATACTGGCCTAAGTTAAATACATCTTGTGGTGTCAGACAAAGCTGTCCTCTATCCCCCTTCCTCTTCATCTCCGCCAATCATATGATCATGGAAGACTCACTCCCAGCTTTTAATTCCAGTAGGGTGGAAAATTCTCCCAGGGCATTCGCTCACTGTTATCGAGTACGCAAACGCCACAGCTCTACTTGTATATGACGCCATCGTCACGCAAACAATATTAAACAATATAAATAATTCAGCCCCACAGTTTGACATTCGCATCATACCTGCAAACCGTAGAGTGCTGCTGCAACTCTGGGTGGGCTTGAACCCCAACCCCATACGTGAGCCGATTGAGGTAACAGATAAATTTGTCTACCTGCCTATCGGAATAATTGGTCCACTTAATCATATGTGGTGCGTACCTAGCTACCACCAACTCTAGCTCTTAAAGATATCAATCTGTTCAGCTAAGCTGTAACTATCAGTGTGCCTTCGGATGAAGACGAACGCTCAGGTATTAACTGCTAGCTCAAGCGTAGAGATAGGGCGAGAAAAACTGAACTTCCACAAAATCTGGATGACAATTCAGTAGGTGAATCCTCCACTGTGATCCATCGCGGAAAATGACAAATAATTTCGAATGCAAGGGTTGACAACTTTTAAATATAGGAGGGGAAATCTCTCCTATGGGTGCTCATTGAAGTACTTAGTCAAAAATTTGTCGTTCCATTGGGTTCGTGTCTCTTCGGTAATCGGTACGGTTAGTCCGGAGAGTCTCTGTCTCTATGGTCGAAAATGACTGAAAATCCAGAAGACGCAATATGCCCGCCTCTGACTGGCTCGAACATCAAAAGATGACGTTAATTGTGAGCGTAGAACTGCCGCGTTGTGCTCACATTCTCACGAGTTATGCTTACTCTGGACGGGCCAAAAGCGCGGTCGAGCGAGAGCAAGCGTCCTCTGGGTCTCACCTGGAGAACACTCGACAGCCTCGCACTCTGAGCTAGTTAAACGGATCGCATGACGTGCGACACTATCAATGCGTCCGTGGAACTACAAAAGCAAATAATCGGGATGACGGCCATAGATGAAGCCCTACTGGAACTGGAAGGAACTGCTCCGCCTGCGTGTACTGTCCATGAAAAACGGATTCAGCTGGTACTGGATCAACGGAGTCAGGTAGTGATGATGTATGGAAAGTATAGCTACATTGCAAATGAGACTACGCATAGGTACAATACGATTACCTCCGGTATACGGCCAATAGCGGATAGACACGTCCTAAATATCGACTCTGTTAGCATAGACGACTCGAAGAGGACATGCAGGACACTCACTTCCACCGATGGTTTTTTTACGTACCATGTTCGCCGAGAATTGGAGGGAAATTCCGAATACACGGGGAACAGTTCAGATTTGTGACATCTCGAGGTATTCAGTGTATAAGATAGAGGAGCATCGAATCCGGGGTTCTGTGGTCTGCACGTCCAACTTCTGCATCGAGATGATTTGGGGAAGCAACAGGCTTTCTGTAACTGGCAACATCAGTGGATATAGAGAGCTCAAGTGAGCTGCTTGGTTGCTGGTCTGTTTGACCAGCTTGGTAGTTGGATTGCAAACCTTTAATCACCAATCGATGTGACATCCTCAGCGCCGGACTGAGTGGTTAAATTTCTTCTCTTCTGCCTGCGCTTATACTGTTTCTAAAGAGGATCCAACAAATCTAAACTGACTGGTTGGTACCGAGGTGGCCTTCGCATAATTCGATTGGTCAGCTTGGAATCTGAGTGGCTTTGTGTTCGCATTTCTTTGCACCCGGTTGGTTCGTTTGTTGCCTTCAGTTCGACAGTACTGTTCTTCCGCTATGATTGGCCTGCTTCCTTCATGCTTTGTGACCTGGTTTCCTTCCACTTGATTGGTTGATTGGATAACCTATTTTAGTAGTTTTCTTGCTTGAACCTGTCGCTACGTTTTTTGTTGTTAGGTTGTTTGATGTCCCACGTGACTGTGTACTTATTCTTCTGTAGCGCCTGGTAAACTAGGTCCGTGTCGACGTGTTTGTTGATCGGTTTCTGTGCGCAGTACCACACCTCGGCGAACTCGTGCTACCGTTTTGTTCTTGTGTGAGAAATCAACTGGTTTTTAAGGCGCGGCGGGGCTGTTTACTATCTGAATATTTTCAAACATGGCATAGGGCAAAATACACCCCGTATCTCTACAGGCTTTGCTGCAAAGGGCCAAGCTTGTAGATAAAACAGGCATTCTTAGAACAAAGATCGCCGAACCATTTCTATTTTCGAATAAGATGAACGATGCGGCTACCGTTAATGCCTAGTTTCCACTTGTAATAGCTTTGCTATACAAGCATCTCCTGCAACACGAGAATGATCTGCAGTCGGAAGGGCTTCATCTAACCAGTGGGGTTTGGTTCCAGAAGGATGGTGTTACACCACAACAAGCCCGGAGTTTACGTAAATATGTGGGCGAAACATTCGAAGCTAGGTGGGGCAGATGAGGACGACTGGCCATCCAGATCACCGGACCTGAGTTCCCTAGGTCTTTACCTTTGGATCTGTTTGATACGGCGTGTCTTAAAGAATACACTGAGAAGTCTTCGGAAGATCCAGTCGGATATACTGAACTGTAAAGAGCTAAGCCAGTCGACCCTGGATATGATAGGCATATCCTACAGACTTATTCTTTTGTGCAAACAAAGTGTTGATGAGCATTTCGAACATGCACTTCGCTAACCTTTGATTATTTGTCCTCACTTTATCATATCAGTGGGATGACTTGTTACTCAAAACGAATTTTCACGTGAAACTAGGTTAAGAGGGGCTGATATATTGTCCAAAATACTCTGGAGGCTATCGGATGAAGCCTAACCTCAGTTGGAGGACTGGATTTGTGAAACGTTGCATTAGCAATGAAACGAAATGTCTCGCAGGCGTTTTCATTTGGCCAATCAATGTATCAATCGAATGATTTATTAGGCAATGTCTGCTTCTTACTATTTGTACAAAACCTGGGCAAAATCCGGCGACATGCTTACTCTCACCCTAGGAGCATTTTTTTTCTTAGTACTGTTTGCAGTAGTGGTTACAATGGACACAGTTACCCGCTAAAATTAGCCCATAAATATTTGCCGAATTTTTTTAATTATTTAGGATCACATTTGATTCGAAAAGCAAAATTACCTAGCATTACCAAGCATTTGAATGCTTGAGCACTGAAGCTTCGTATTACTTTAAAGCTTAAATTTAGTTGCTAACGCCATTTTGATCACTACGGCGTCCGTATTAAGCTATGTTTTCGCTTTTTTCTTACACATCCGAAAAATCGTCCACCATCGATGTTCGAAGTGGGCGTATTTGTATGATCAGAGTCGAACTTTTGGGACACCGAAACTCTCTCACTTTAACACTCGCGAGTAAATAGGAGGCAAGGAGAGAGATTTTCACTCATACCATCAATGAAAGTAGGCCACTGCTACTTCTGCGGCACGTGGTTCTCCATTGCAACCAAAATGGTTCCTTCTTGGGTGGCTTGTGGCAACTTAGAATTCTCTGGCATTGTGCAGGGGGAAGCGCGGTGTTATACCGAAACGTAAATGAGTCAGTGGATTATGTCAGTACCTCATATTTAACGCGGTAACAGTGCTCACTGCAATGGAATCATGTTTAGACCGTATTGAATGTAACTAAACACCATGATGAATTCCCCATTCATTTGCTCTTTCCGACCGTGTGCTTAGTGATCTCTACTTGCCTTGCTTCACGGCCCTCTTACCCACAATTCACCGTGACTTCACGACGTCTGCACTGGCACGCTAGCATATGTGTGCGCGTATGCACCACTGACCTACTTACCCATGCGTGTTCTTGCGAAGTCTGCTGAAACTGTCCTGAATTGTTCTGTCGTGATTTACGTGTGATCTCACCGCCAATGAGAATCACGAGGGACGACCGAAACCTCCAGTACTGAGCCCACATTCCGCTCGCCGTCGTCTAATGTGCGGACTGTGCTGTGCCGGTCGGTGACAGATATGCGCACTTGTTGACCCCTTGAACGTGGGCAATCAAGGTTTGTTATATAATTTTGCTTACCTTTGTGTAAACAGTACCGTAGACTTTCGAACCCAATTCTTCCTTTTGATATTCTGGATCGTCACACCTGTGCGTGACTCAAAGTTCCGTATCGTGAACCTCAACAGGCCAGTCGCTGGATCTCAACGTGCGTCTGCGAGTTTGCCCACTGAACTTATTCCCTTGGATTGGGCAGTGTCACATCCGCTCCCACCAAAACCGCTTTTATTAGATTCCAACCAACCGTACAAACTTCAAAGTGCAAGCTGTCTGTGCAACATTCGGTACATTCAGTCCATTAGGTATCCTAATTCACGGGGTTGAAGTGGTGACTTTTGACACGGAAGCCTGTCGGTAGAGCCCGAAAGCCAAGATATAGTTCAGGAGTCCGTATTTGTACACGCTTCGAGTTATTTTGTTGAAGGTTTAACCTCGCATAGGAACAGGATAATGGGAAGTTGTGTAGCATATGGTCATTCAGGATGGCAGCTTGGTCGGGAATACACAGCTCGCTGACGAGTCCCTTATTACCAATTCGGTTTCCGGCTACTAAGAATAATGCTGTTTACAGAGAAAAACCGCATTGTGGAACTAACAATTCACGCATATTATCCTCTTACTTGTGTCAACTTAAGATGGACAATCTCTCCCGAAACACTTCCTCTGGAAACATTTTCCTGAAACTTGTAAAAGGGGGTTTTTCACTGATATGATATAGGATGTCCGTATTGGCATAATCGTCCATATGGACTTGCTGTCTTCTCCAGTGCATCGATATTTCCCCATAACTTCTGAAACGTGCCTTTCCCCCACTGCCCGCACATCACCGACAGTTGTGTTGAACTAAGGTGCATCCTCATTGCTACCGTAATCGCGCTACTCCTAAAAGATTGCTGTATGAGGTTGCCCAGTGCCAGATATAACCGGCTCACCTTGAGTCTCGACGCTGCCGCGGGTGCTTCCCTCGTCTCCAGTGTCATTAGCCTCACCTACGGCTAAGACTTCATCAACCTGGTTTTGCCACACTCACATATCGACCGTGAACGAGTGCTGACCATTCGTCTAACCACCACAGTGGATGAGAACTTCGAGAATATTTTGGATTTCCCAAGAAGACACGCAGCAGCCGTGCGACCCAGAGAAAACTGGCCACCGCTCGACCGAATTTCGACAAGCCTTGCCACAGTGGGCTTGCTGCAGTTAGTTGACCTTGTGGGGAGGGAGGGGGGGTACAGCGCGCTGTACATGGAAAGCGTTTGGTATCCGGTGTTCTATTGGCTTTCGGGTTCTCGAAGGGCGCTGGTGCGGTCGCGCTCACAGGTGAGATGTCACTCTATTGACAAAAAACAACTAAACATGAGTCCAAATTGAAACTATTGGGTGTTCGGGCTCATGGTTGAAGGGGCTATCATCACCATAAAGCCTTCTCATATAAGATCCGTGTATGTGAAACCCAGCTATCTTTAGATGCACTCTGAATGCATGTAATAAACCGGCGTATATTTGAATCTGCAGGTTATTCCAACTACCTATACAAGCTCTATCGCTGGCTAGGGACTAACATGTAACGCGCACTATCCAGAACGCCATGTGCAAGTATAAGGATGGCGTTAGTTGATAAATTTCTCATCCGGAATTTGTAAATTATCCATAGCGTTCATAGCTTAAAGCATACTAGGCCCTGGCGTAAAATGCATAATTCTGTCTCATAAAAGTGGGGATAATGTGAAAACACATGGCTGGAATTATCTTAATCCGTGCATCCCGGGTTGTAAACTACCACATTTTACGGGCTGCAGAATCCGTGTATAACGTCTCGAAGAATGAAACCATCACCGAAAGTGACTTACTTTGTGCCGATCTCGATATAGGAACAGCCACATACCTAAGCGCACACAAACCGACAGAGTACCACGAGCTTGCGCAAGCGAGGGTAAAATCAATAATTGCCGTTTTAAAAGACAGCTGACTCCCCGAATGGACAGAAGAAAACAGCGTTCCTGACATCCTGTTCAACTTGACATGGTTATGCGAAAGCTGTATCTTTGCTGCTGTTGTTTACAACAGTAGTGACTGATCGGAATAATATATCGGATTTCATTCTTGAAGTTGCCAGAGGATAATCTCGGCAGTACATAGTATTCTTCATTTGATACTCATCTATAGAACACAGTAGGAAATTATTGTTCCAGTCATGGTTAGAGTTCACATTGAGAGAAGGAAAGCATCTTTCCAGCACCGACAACGAGGACAAGCTAAAATTGAACACATTTTTACTTTCATTCATTGAGGAAGTTAGGTGCTGAACTAATCAGAAAACTGGATTACATAGAAGCACTCAGATGAATCTTTCTAAGTTTTTAGAACGCTTCGTATGACTTTTGATGCTTGGTTTTTAGGATGATATTCATAACAGATTGTAGCCAGTCCTGTGAAACAAGCTGCATTGCTTTTCGTCCTGACCGGATGTTATCAGGTAAATGTAGTCGAATCGGGTTCATGTGGATTTGGTCAATGTTTTTTCATAGTCTGAAACAAAATCATGAGTTTGGCAACCGAAATTTCCTACGTATATGCAGTTCAAATGCATGTTAACATGATATCATTTTAATTTGCAGTGCGGCGTGTGCAGCTCCACCACTCCTTTGACCGCAGTTCGGGTAGATTGAAATTCAGAACCGACAGATGAAATCTTGTACATTTGTAATTTTATAGGATTTGATTCGTTCGAATCAGGGATAATGAACGACGGGGGGTGCGGTTTTGATTTTACTGTGTTCTCCAAGACGTAAAATTTCTAGATTACTCAGAAAATGGTGGAAGTGAGAAATTCAGCTGGATTCAGTTGAGTCTCCTGTCAAAGTCATATTCGTAGGCAAATGAGTGTATTTGCCGAAGATCATGCAATTTGGGTTCAAATAGAATATAACGTTGACGGAAACTAGGGGACTGCGCCCACCTGATGGGCCCCAAGAAGGACGAAACAGGTCGTGGGCTACTGAAGAGTCTTCAGATACTTTGTGAGTAGCGTGTTACGTATATCCAGATATCCATTATAGTAGAATTTCCACAGGTCAGCGTTCTGCCGCATAACAGCGATTGTATTCTTTCAGCCAGTCTGCTTCTGTGTGTTTGTGAGTATATCAGCTTGCCCAGCCATCCCAGTGAGCATGACTCATCCTAGCAATATGTTAGGCAACATCGCGTCAATGACCTATATTTTCCTGCAACTCTTTCAGGCCTTGCAGGGCAAGTGCAAGACAACGCAAAATAAACCAGAGGCCGTTCTGAGTTGTAATCCCGTTAGACTTGTGTCGAACCAAGGTAGCATTGTTTGTTTGGTTCTTTGATGTGTAGGCTCAAGAAGGTTCTGTGTGCGAATTTTCGGGCCTTTGGCTGCAGTAGTTCGCATAGTGCTATTATGCAAAATTGAGGCCACATTTGAACGTAGTAGTGGAGTGCAGTTTTCATGAGCGAATTCCAAGGCTAAATGGTGGGGCATATGCATGCACGTCCTTTAAGCAGTACTAAAACAAACGCGAGAGGAATTTGCGCTGGATGCATACAATGGTTTTGGAGATACTTTCCTTCATAAACCTCTTTCGGTCGAAACTGGTGACGTGATCTTTATAGCCCTAACTAAAAGCTGATCAGTAAACCTTAGCTGTTCCCCAAGTGCTTTACAATTAGCCCGAAGGATACGAGTTCTATAATTCCTAAAGTTTCCTGGGATTTTCTCAGTGAACAGAAGAAGGACCGCCCATACAACCTGAGCTACCAAAATCCCCCCCAATAGAAGACTAGTCATATTTACGGAAAGAATTCCAGGTCTCGATTGCAATTTGATCTCGCGACAACAATGGCGATAGACTTATCAACAGAATGTAGTATCCTGCTTAGTCTAAGTGACACACTTTGGCATTCTACTCTGAACGTTCCTCACTTGCTAGACCGTTTTCACTTTTTGACCACAGCAAGACAGAAATACCAGGGTTAAGTTGCAGCAAATCACCAGCATTCTACATCCTCAATGTTAGTCGGAGACAAATACATCAATGCACAATCGCTATTAGGGATACCAGTGATCACCAAAGTGTGACCATATAGCGTACTTAGTTGCAGCGATTCAGATGTTTATATTATATATTGTTGTGGCAAAAGTTAGAGATTGCGTGTGAGATGGCAGAATTAAGTGTTCAGACGATGTAAAAATCTGCCTCTTCGTACACTAACGATGAGACAGGAGAATGAACGATTTTATGACGATTTTATAACGCCAGTTAACCACGAGCGAGCCTTTATTGTATCGAAAGGCGTCCGAAAAACAACCAGAAAGCTTCGCTGAACCAACCGATAAATTATTTAGGATGTGTAACAACATGATGCAGGAAAAATGTGCCGTTGAATGGAACTGCAAATCACAGGCAAAACGTGTTGGGGATGGCATACACGATTGACGATAAAAGTGACAATTCATAAGGTCTGACCAAACAACGGCGATGTTCTTTACAACAAAGTATATGGAAGTTCAGCACTGATTTTGCTGTGGCAATCTTCTGATATTGACGTTTACGCTGAACGTGATGTTCGTCATCTCTTTGGGCACATTGAGAATCAGACGATTTCCCATAATCTCGGTGGGGATCACATCTGGCTCCACGTAAACAGCCATTCCGTGAGGATAGTGAACAGTTGAAGGTAAATACATGCTAAGAATTATTTTATTTTCTTGGGTAACTTTCGCTGGCTTTGTCAAAAACGAATATTCCAACGATCCGTTTCGAACGTTGAATTTGAGGCGCTCAGAAGTACCCATAGTTCGTTGGGGATATGGTCGACTGAAATAATTCAGCTGGGCAAGAAAACGGATTTGGATTAGAAAGATTACCTGGCAAAAATTTGGACTGACACCTTATAAAGATGACTGCCAGCTTCGAAAGGTCCACTGACCTTGTGGCTGTTGGTAACAGGTCAATACGTGTCTAGAATTAACGACCGGAATACTTTCAATGAATAACATTTTATGTCTCTCTTGTGTCAATAAAAAAATTCAATAAACTAAATATATTGGATGAAACGCTGAATGGAAAACGCGGAATGATGGTCGCGACAACGAGCACCTGGAAATGTGCACTTTTTGTACGCTGTACCGAGCTACCAATTTTACGGTGTCCATAAATGGGATATCAACAACTGACACGGTGTTAGATGTTAATTATGTGCTGCAAGCTAGACCTTCAAAGTTGGCTTGAATACTAACATTTCTGGTGACCGTCGGAATTCTCAGAATACCGAAAATGCTAGAACAGTGAATGAAGTAGCTCAGAAATATCTCGACACGATGCTGATTTAGGTGAACGCCTGTTCTATGAATGTATTTTTATAGATTTCCGTATGGTGTAGGCACGGACAAGAGGAAGACTGCTCAAACGAGATCAAGATGTGTATTTTTCGTCAGACAGATCACTTATGCCTAAGTGCATTATGTGACAGTATTCTTTTGAAATGTGCAAAGACTTCCTATGAGATAAATGTTTATAAACATACAACCAAGTTCTTCGTTGTCCGTAAAAGGCTGCGGAAGCCTTCTGCGTGACATTATCACTGCAGATGTCCCACATTAATTTCCTACTTTCTGTGATTTTTTGTAAGTTGTGCCTCATTAATAATGTGTACGACATTATCATAATTTTTCTTCAAAAAACAAATGCCGTCGGCTTTGATAAATTTGCTTCTCATTGATTCCGCAACGGTTTTTCACTGACTGATGAGTGCTAACAGCCACCGTAAATAATGGTTACATTGCCTAGCAATTTCTAGTAACCTTGTATACTAACTGGAACTTATTCGATGAGAAGAAAATCAAATTCAAGCTTGGGATGACGGTGTATGTTTGTAAGTCTGACAGTTTCGGTATGCACTCTACAGAGTAAAGATATAGTTGACGGGTATCCTTGTTGTCCAAAACACGGTCCGAATTCTTCAAGCCACCTAAGGAAAATGTAGACTTCAAACATTAGAAATATATTAAGCCATAGCTTATCATGCCAGATTTTCGGATTAGAGCTGCTCTGAATTATGCAGATGCAGGTACACAATGAACATCACACTTTCAAATTTTTTAGGCTCCGCTTCTGTCATTCTGAATTAATATTTGACAGCAAAACTAGACGCGAATGAACATAATTTGGATCAAGTGTAATTCCATAACTAGGCCAAAATTTAAGTCACTCGATTCAAGACTTTAATTACAAAAAGTTAACTCATAGTCGAAACTCGCATAAGTACCATACGTTCTAGTGCTGTTTGGATAGTCTTTATCAGGTTGTATATGTTTGAATATCTTTGAAATCTACATGTTTGGCACATCGTCTATAAACAATAACTACCGGCCACTCAGTCCGGCATCAGTTAATTTTCTTTTGATGGCCATGCCAAAACCAGCGTGCTACTGACCATTTCGGGCTCGCGTGGGTATATTATTCTTCGCTTACTCAGCAGTTCATACATTCATGTCTTGTAGGACGACTGTATTCCATTTGTCGGCAAGCCAATGCGAATATCAGGCCTTTCATGCCTGGTTTCTGCTCCACGAGAGACAGGTCGGTGATTGACAATTCGGTCATATTAAATTTTCGTAGACAACGACCTACCCTGATACCCATATTTGCTACATAACTACGCATATATTCGTATCTCATCGATGATTACCTTCCTTGTGTGGCCCTCCTGAAGTGTGTTCCTCTCTGTTATTGCACTTGGCCCCATAAGCTTCCGAAAGACAATATTGCTCAGAGATGTGCTACATCTTTAGTTATGAGTTAACTAACAAGAGCGTAGACAAAAGAGCTAGAAAAGGAGAGTTTAAAAGCCTTCATGACGTCAGAAAGCTTATAATAAACCAGGTCATGTCAGAATATAAAATTTAATACTTGTCGATTTTTATGATTGTAGGGCTTGCAATGAGAAACTCCTCACTTATGTGGAGGACTTTCGCAGCTGACACTGGCTTGCCTAAAAAGTCTAATGTTTGTCCAAGTGGCGATTTCTTGCACAGTAACCAGGTAAAATATAAAGGCACTCTCGTTGTGAGAGTAATGAACGAAGGAATACTTTTTTTAGGTTTCATTATAACGGTTGTCCACTTTCCAGCATATTACACAGTGTGTCAAAACTTGTGAACGTAACTGTCAGCAGGTCAGTACGCTTAAACTCAAGCTTAGGTCACCCAAGGAGCACACATCACGGTGGTGAGCTGTGCTTGCTTGGCTATAGAACGGATAGACACCTACAAAAACGCACAACTAAATAGGTAGCTAAACACCTAGGTCAAAGTATGCACACAAGAACATTCATGTTTCGCGAAGTACCGATCGCAAGTAAATGGTAACAACGTGATCACACGATTGTGTTTTGATCAGTCAGCATTGGGTTTCTCATCGGCATTTCGATCAAGGTATCTTGGAGGTAAAATTTCGTGACCAGCATGCAGTTGCCCTTTTAGCGACGGAAATTCTGGAGCGCACCTTCCCTCTTCAAGAATGGTGACCGAAACCTGTTTACAAAGATGAAGATAAAGAACAATCCTGGATCACCCATCAGTGTCATTCGATATTGTGTTTTTGGTGTTGGTTTCTTGAGGTCGCGATGTGGTTATTGACTGTCGTGTACATCGGGTGACAATTAACAGTCACCCCACTTTCGTGTCCCAAAGACCTAGTGCGGTAGCCAATACGAATCAGTCAACTGACAGACATACGCTTCGTCATTACGCTTGAGGCCGGAGGGTAGGTAAACATGACGACCTCGGCCTATAGGTCCCGCTTAGCTATATGCAACCTCCAGAGGAGCACGGAAACCTATGTGGTGCCTTTCTCGCGAGGGGTACAAAGGGCTGCTGCAGTTTTCCATGCAGTTTCGGAACCGTTAGCATCGAACCTGAAATTCCACTACCTCATGTCGGTTGTCGTTCTTCCATATTCGGGGCACGTCGGTTGTCTCTTCGATATCCGCCACAAGCCGTTTGACTAACCCCAGTTTTTCTGCCGCGCGGTATCGCATGTTTTCGTCAACTACATAGCCTACAGTGCTACTGCAAGATGGAATGATATAAACCCAAAAATCATGCCAGGCGATTAACCGATTGACGTCTAGATAAACAGACTCCTTTGGTTGTAATAGCCGCGGCAGCCTGGAAGTCGCAGACACTACTAGGTAGCTAAACTGTCTTGTTGATTCGGCGAAAAAAAAACAGTCAGCTGGGCAACGGGCTTGCTGACATCACGAGATCGACAGACCTTGTCCAGACAAAGTGCATAAACCAATAGAACATAATGCATGTCAAGCGCGAGTAAGTCTATCTCGGAAAGGTCGTCACAACCACAGAGACAGGCCCGCGTGAAAAACGGCGACTATATGTCACAGAAGGGCCATCGCGTTTCACTGCCGTCAGAACAATTCATTCGCACCTTCATTCTCTTGCAGTTGCCACAGCTCTCAGTCGAAGACAGTTCACCTGCGCAGTTCACTCAAAACAGAGCGAGTGTAATTCGTGTAAGTTAGATTGGATTTAACAGGAGACTCAAACGAATCCCAGGCGGATCCCTCATTTACCGGGTCCTTCAAATGAACGTGCTGCACAAGGGCCTCCACATGTTTCTATTGGGACGATATTCGAGATTGCCTCGAAGGTACACAATAATCTTAGGGCTGCTGAAAACCCTTTGACAGCCCTCTACCTGTTTCGAATGTGAGTAAATTTCGCCACTTGCGTAGGACTTTGTATTCATGCGGAAAACAAGGTGAATGCGCTTACCTGGTGAGCCCCAGGAAGGCCGACATCAGTCGTGAGCTGATGGACGGATATTGTGAGTAGTGTGTCCCATCTAGACAATGTGATATCTCGAATACTGTTCCAAATGAAACCCGAGACGGCCTTCACCCAGCAGATGCAGTTGCAGAATATTACAAACAAGAAAAATTCTGCTGGATTTAGCTGAGCCTCTTGTTAAAACCAAAGTAGTATGGAAAGTAGTGCATTTCAAAAATATGTAGACCTTCGTGAAGAAATAGACGGTGAATTTACACAACGCTCCTCTCACCTGTTCGCCAATAGGCTTTCCAGAGTCATCCAGAAAATCGCCTCCCCAGTATGTCCAGGACTGGAGCCGTTCATCTGCTGTTTGTAAAATTGTGTTACACTCAATAGTATTTATTGATCGCTCATTTCCATCCGGTGCACACCGTCCAAACCCAGTTAGAAACATTCCACCGCCTGTCTTCTTGCGGGAGGCTTGTGCAGTCTTGAACGCTTTGGTGATGATAGTCTACAAGCAGGAAGTAAACCCCGTTCTTATTGTCTGCCCAAGTTAGTGCACTGCTTTACAGTTGGTCCTACAGTATACACGAAATATCAGGGTCTTCGACAAAAGAGCCTATCACTTCACGTCACTCTTCAAACGTGGTTGGTGACGAAAAGTTCATGGGCATGACAATTAAGTCTTAAATCTGCTCATTCATTCAATGACAAATAGAAAAACGTTACTGGCTTTCTTGTGGAGTTCGCGTTTCTGGGATCGATAACTCAACTATCACTGCAAACTAGCCATGAAGACAGATTCTAACTATTTCTTTCTCTCCGTTACTGAAAGTTACTTACGTTATCGCATAGTTCACGTTGAAACCACGACATTTTTCTTCTTGGATCGGAGAACCAAAGCACCCAGCAGTAGTAGTGGTACGATAACACACTTCTGTTCCTCTCTTCCGGATCTGTGTGAAAACCCGGTACGCGACTAAGTCCAGTCCTACCCACAATGGGTAGGAATAGGCTGTATGTCATCGGCTCGTAGAAGATCAGTGTATTACTGTCAACCTGGCGGATGCGTTGAACCAAATAATCGTAGACGGGGAGAAGGTGGTGTTTACCCATGTAACCTTGGGATCAAGAGGGAGGACAGAATAACAAGCTGTCGATAAATAATAATTAGACTTTAAAAAGCTGTAATGTGAGGTCGAGACCAACAATAAAACAAGGTTTTATCCCTGAAAACCCGTTCTTCTCATTACGGGATATGCAAAGTTCTAGTTGTCAGTAACCAGATTAATCATAGTAATGTCATGCTGGACTGGGTGCCACGTAAAATCGACCGTAGATATTCTATTTTACCTGAATGAGTGCTCTGTCACTACCTGTCATGATTCGCTAAAAAACTGTTTTGCTTATTGGTGATACCACCCACATGAATGTCGCTTATCGCAGTGATTTCAAGCCAGGTGATCGACTACGCGACGGCGTTAACCAAAACAAAATTAGTTTTTTCTGGTCATGACAATGCAAGGCATTTTGAAACCACGAGAACCGTCTTCAGACGTCACCTCTTCCTCAACTTCTGTTTCTTCACTGTCAACCTTCCTTGATCACGTACGTCACTGCATTGCATCTATGTGGTGAAGTTATCATCTATTCATTATGGGAACACGTTTTATAGCCTGGACGCAAGGGCTAAAATTAACACACATACTGCCGAAAGTCCAGGGTAGCTCTTGGTTGTTACCCTGTTATACTATCCCTGAATGTTTTATCCGTTCCTAATCAAAGCCGCAGCATACAGTAGCGATCGTCTTTATATAACGAGGATTTTCGACTGCCAACCTTTGTAAGCGGTCTGGGACACACGATTTTGTTAACAATTAGTCCCCTGTTAGTCACGGTTGCTGCACTACTGAGTTAACTGGGATGTTCTCTGCTGAAGTGTTTGGGTATCTCAGCCCTCTGTGTGGTAACCGATAATCAAAAAATAACGAGCTCCTTAAAACTGTAAGGCAGTCTTCATATCTCTTTCAGCTGAAAAACCAAACGTTATGAGAACTAGCACAATTCCTCGGTGTTGACAATTAAGCCGGTATTTGACAAGACGCTTTTTTCACCTTCGTGCTTCCCATGGTTCCTTTATCCCAGTGAACTCATCAGGTAAATTTTTACCATTTGCATTCTTCCGTGTCGACTATACTGCATGCCATTCAACTTCACGTATTTTCGTACCGTCAAAAACATCGTTATCTGATGTAAATCACCCCCTTCATCCTTAAACTCCAAAATCTGCCCTTATTTCTTTCACTAGGTTGAACTCCCGGACTACTTTCATACGAACTGTATTGTATGTATGTATGTATGTATGTATGTATTCTAACACTATCCCGCTGAATATGGTTCCCTTGACTATGGCTGGCGGATTCACCCAGTTTGAAGTTCGCTTTTTAACTCACGCATATTTTCTCATTAAGGGGCAACCTTTCCTATGATTCCTTTGTTATATTTTGTAAGTGGGTAAGCGGTGAAAAATCGTTTGTATGTCTCCGATGCTATTTTAGTCAGTGTACCTCGCTCACACAATAATGTGTTATTAGTTTAATCATTATGTTCGTGTTGGTGGTTCCGTGCCGTCGACTGTGGTGATTGTATGTATGGAATCGTGGTTTCTGTAGAACAGGCTTACGTCTATTTTGGCAAAATAATTTGAGTTTTGCGCTGAAAGTATGTTCATTCCGTCTTTCTCTGTGCTTGGTGTTAAGGCGTTCAGATTTACGACTATCTGCACTGTGTCGGTAAAGCGGACGCTCTCGAAGTATGGAGAAGGCTGCTACTGGCAGACAACATTGCATAAACGAATGCATCTCTCCGTAGACGAGATATTAGAAGGCATAAAAATATGCTTAAAGCCTAGTCACTTTGTTTTTGACTCAGTTATGTACTCTCAAGAACAAGGTCTAGCGATGGGATCTCCAATATTCCCGATTTTGGCCAATATGTACTTGGCAGTCTTTGAACAGAAAGCTATAGACGGATTTGAGTGTCCACCGAGGATTTTCTGGCGTTACGTAGATAACAAATTCGTTGTGATAAAGCAGGATAAGGTTAACGAACTCTTTCAATATCTTAACACTGGACTCTCACACTAAGTTTAGCATACAGCTAAAATCCACGTCGGATACACTACCCTTCCTTGACTGCATGACACACAAGAGTGGTGAGGAATTAAAAGCGACTGTTTGCCAGAAATCAACAGATAGTGGTGCGGTCTTAGACTACTCCTCAACAGACCCAGAAGCAATATATGCTAGTTTAGCTTCAACGATGTTTAGTAGAGTCAGAGCACTGTGCACAGATTGCCCGATCGAACAACAGCACAACTGGAGGTGAAAAAGCAACTTCAAGACAGCGGATACACTGTGGATTTAATTAAGCGGCAACTAAGACGGGTATTGGTCCCAACACGAAGATTCAACAAAGATCTGGTCGGACAAGCCGTCATTCCATACAAAACAGGGAATGCGGCTATCATTAGAGTAGGTCAGACAGCCAGGGAATCGCATACCAGAATCGGTGAACATATGACCACCGAGAAACGTAGATCAGAAGATAGTCAAAGTTTCAGCAATGGCAGGGCATACACTGGACACTGGGCACAGGATATGGACATTCTGAGACGGGGAATAAGCTGCACACCAAAGCGACTGGTGACCGAGGCGGTGGAAATCGCCAGGCATCCCCGCGTGAATAGGATAGAGGACGTAGAACTGGCAAGCGTGTGGAGAGCGGTTCTAGATCAGCCGAGATGACACGAGGCAGTGTGCAGTTATCAGGAAAATGGTCTGGGTTTAAAATCACAAATTTCAAGCAGAGTAAGATCCACTTAATCATCCCCCCCCAACCCCAATTCAATTATCCTGGCACCTCTCGACGCACACAGACGAACAAAATCTCTGAACGAACCCTAAGAGGTATGGTCCATGAAGGTATCCTAGACCGGAAAAGCAAGGATGCAAAATCCGGATTCAACATGAAGACAACCCCCCTAACCAACCTATCGTAAGTGTTGGTCAGCCCCACTAATGAACAACCAAGAACTCCAGACGGATATCCATCACCGATCAAGTCGGCTAGTCATAAGGAATCTCACGGATTGGTTCCTTGACTGCCTTAAAACCCGTTCCACCTGGTAACTTACTCACTTGGCCTGACGAAGCTTTTGTGTTGAAAGCGAAACGTGGCCCAGCAACAAATCCACTGATTGTTTACTAAACCTCGCTGAAACGAGAACTCTTATTTTGTTTCAGATGAAGACTCAAATGCTTCTCAAATGAATTCCTCATTTGTGATGTTCTTCAACTAAACGTCTAGCATAAAGCCCCGCCTTATGTCCAGCTGAGACGATATCCGAGAAATCACATTACATTGTCAAGACGAAACACACTACTTGTAAGGTTGCTGAAGGGCATGATAGACGAGAGATTTAGCTGCATTCAGTTGTCTCCCGTTAAAACCAAATTAGTGTGTAACTGAGAGTATCTCGCGAATTCTGTCCTATTTAGTTCAACAAGAACACGATTTTGACGGAAACTCGGTGACCACGCCTATCTGATTAGCCCCTGGAGAGGAAGGGTGTAACCAGTCTTGGGCTGTCGAAGAGTTTTCAGCAACCTCATGAGTAGTGTTCCGCATAAGAAGCTCTTAGCCTGCCTCTGAGCTTGTTGTCTATGTGTGATCCTGATGATTGGTTTTCACTTTGCCCTAAACCTCAGGCACTCTCTTGACCTAGTCACGTTACCTGACAAAAGTTATGCCCAAAAGCGAAATGTCGCCCAACAATAAAGCTGCCGAGCGTCTTTAAAAAGTTCCCTAAACGACCAGTTCCTGACTTGCTGCAAGCACTTTCAATTGTCCAGGTAGTGTCCACTTCAGGCGGATCGGTGGCTTCCAGTACAGAAAAGCCGACCCTCCGGCATATCGTTGCTTAGTTAATCAGGGTTTGATTTGTTTTGTATATTCACTTCTGGTACAGTCGCAGGCTTTGGAGGCGGGAATGCTCAGTGGTCAGAGTAAGGCGTCAGTTAGCCTACACGGAAACAACGGAAAAGTTGGCTCAAATGGGTGTACGCCGGCTACCCTCACTGCTGACGATCCAAGCCCAGATAACATCCAAACAGTTCACTATGAATGACGATGACCCAGTCTGCTTTGGTCCAGTTAACTGTGGCTATGGGAAATCACTTCAAACACCATCGTAGATTTAGTTGTCTGATCCCTCAAAGAGCGAACACAGGCCTGGCACACTTTGCAGCCCACGTTTTGCGGACTGATGTTCGCTGATGGCCAGCTAGACAACGATGAAAGCACCCACATCCAAATCCAGCTAGTTTTGTTGTCTTGTCTCAGATCAACCCCGCATCTCGTACAATTCAGGCCTCTTACTCGAGGCCGCCGGCGGCTGGATTGAGGAACACCATCTCATGTCACCCACCACTTTGTTTCCCCTACAGTCTTTCACTTCACACCCTGTTAGCAAACTTCAGATTCTCCAACATGTTCACGTATTCTCAATTCCGTCCACTAGGGTTGCGTTTCTTGATAATAACTTGTCCAGCTGCTTCCTGATTCTGTTTTGCCTCATTCGACAAATAGTTGTCAATCACCGCCATTAGGTCGCAGCAAGCTTGCCGAAGAACTTCCGTGTTCCGCATTCTCTCAGTTCAGGCGGAATTCAACCACCGGATGTTTCATATGAAAGCTGTTCAAGTATCGGGTAATAAACTATTGTGTGATCAGTATCTCCTTGTCATATAGTTCGAGAGACAGAAGCCTCGCACTGTTTGATCATCAGCCATTATTCCAATTTTTCCTACTGTTTTCCCAAGCTTGCAAGAAACCACATTAACCTTAGTTAATTGAGATCTCAGCGCACGATCGACTCAATAAGCAATGTGCTACCAGGGTAGCAGTAATCAGCAGAATTTGCTGCATTTGTGATTCTTGGAGGGAGTTATGGAATCCGCCCAGCGTAGGCCAGGGCCTAGCAACACAATTCTTCAAATAGATTGGCGTGCAAAACGGTGATGCAGTACTGGAAAAATTCTCAGCTGGGCGTTGCGGTTCGTCATGTTCCCGTGTTAACATTACGAACTGACCCTCCAACAAGATTACACTATCCTTATTTTGGTAAAGCATACTCTTTGTTTCAAACGTCTTGTGTTGAAGAGACGTCCATCAAACGAGTATCGCACTCCGAAAACCAGCATGAGAAATTTGTCGGAAAGAGTCCGTGCATGAAGAGAGTCCCGTTTCATGACCGCGATTGTTTCAAAGCCACGGGGTTTCGATCCACAGGTTTACAACCATAACAATATTTCACTATATGGGCATATGCTGGAGCTCACAAACTCCGGCTGATAGCCATACTCGAATGCCCACGTGAGGTAGTAGAAGAGAGAATTCAGATAATGGACCTATCCGTGAGAACTTCATTTGAGCTGCAATGTAGCACAAATCAGATCATTTGTGTTGTAACCAACAAGAAAGCTACTTGATCATGTGGCGATGGTTTTAGTTACTTTGGTATCCAAGAGACCGATTAGGACTCATTCCATTATTTTGCCTTTACGTCTTAGTAGGCTGGTACTCATATCAAACAGAGTGCCACTGTTGAACAGTTCTGCTGTAACCATGTCATCTAAGGCACTTTTTAATTCAGCTTTCGGATGTTTGCCTTTAATATCTAGTGGTTCGTTAGAAAAATGTACAATGACTGCTCCATTCTCTCTCTCAGACAGTCTTTCCAGCGTGTATCTATTTAAGAGTTCATTTGGGTGATTATGTCACTTCGTTGTTTCTGTTGCTGATATCTTCTCGACCTCTGCATCAGCATGTTACAGCCTTTAGGCTTGCTTGACGTATGACCAATGAGCGGCTTCCGAACAGGCGTGAGGTACTTTGTGCCGCCGCCGTGTAACCAAGCCATTGATCCGTTCACCTTGTTTCGCACGGCTTACGTCAGAGTTAGGACTTCGTGGTAGGGCCAGTTCTACTCCAGATACTTATAAACTAAGTGCCACTGGTCGCGTGCTGCGACATTTAGGCAATCCAGATGAAATGCGCGCATATTAGCGTCTTTGTGTGTGCAAAATGCATCCTCCATCATATCCAATTGTGTCATCAGCTGCCACGGCATTTTACTACCCTTTGATGAGTAAACGGTGTATGCGGGGTTCTCAGTAAAATATTATCACGACAGCGACACGAGGGAGGTTGATGTGAAAAGAATATCTACGGCATATTCTCATTTGTGAGTGGCTCAAAAACTAGGTGTGGAATCAAGAGAATCCATACAAAAGCCGACTGAGGACAAACACCAAAGATGTGTCTGGATGTGGTTTAGAACTGGAATTCGTATGCTGAGTTGGGCAAGACTAGATATCAGTCTTATTCCAGCTTACTCTTGAAATCCAGAACGTTATTTGTCCGCGTGATACATTCGGTAGTTAACAGCACGCAACAAGCACTTTCTCCAACTTCCCCTATTCAGTAGAATGTCACTTCCTCCCTTTGTCAGAATTTCTGGCCTGCAGGTTGCTGTCAGCCATATCAGACAAAACTCTAGTAACTCTGAGTGCTTCAGTTAGACAACGGCTCATCGATCCTCGTTCCCATAAAAGTGGTTTAAGGCCTTCCAATCTACAGTCGTACACTCTATATGAGAAAAGTGTCTGGTAAAAGGTCTCTAAACTATCTAAATCACCAAGTAAGGATATGTGCGGAAAACACTAGAAATAGGGTCTGACAGACACTTCGAAGAGGAGAAACCCTCCTCGGGGTTTCAGTTAGGAATAGGTTGTCTCAGTCATAGTGGGACCCATTTACCCTTTCGGTCTGCATCGTTGTATTTTATCTCGTTGGATTAGATTCATTGATAACTTTATTGCTCACGTCTCCCTATTCGTCGTTGATGCAGTTCATCCGTAGGGACAAACAAGTTGTGACATTTTTCAGACTATTTCTGTTGCTACTCAGACAGTAGAGGAAGCAAGAATGGCTTCTCCCAACATGCTTCGCCGCGACCTACTAGGGCGGGAGCTTCCTCTTAGTGCTACCAAAGATATGGATGTACCAAACGCCGGGGCAACCGAAAGTACCATGATGGTGACAGCTTCTATGAGTGGGCACGACTACCGGTAGGCTTACTGTGTAAGCATCCAGTAAGTTTGGGGGTCATTAGGTGTAATTGCTGTTTCCTAAACCACTTGAAGAGTGCGAATCTATATGTAGTCGATTTGGAAGTTGTAGGCTTGTTAGAAGTAGACACAAGACGCAGTAGGATCACTTTGGGGCTATTTACAAGGGCAGAGCTTTTAGAATCTCAGTTCATTCAAGGGCTATTCCGTCATTCCAGTAGTTCACTACCTGCCTGAGGGTGGAATATTGCAGGAAAATGGGTGGGCCAACGATCGTGCCTCATATCCCAGAGGAACTGTGATATCGTGCTTTTTGGGGGATCATGATCTCTATGCAATCGAATATTTTCATCAGCACGTACTAGAACAATGGTTCGAGTAGCTGGTCTCTAATTCGCGGTAAACTGACGTTTCCGGGTAAGAATAAAAATCAGCATTTGAACCAACAGTCCTTGACAGACTGAGGTTCTGCCGTGAACAATTTCTTTCTTTCATTTACCCAAAATGCCTGCGTGCAAACGACCAAATCGCTTGTGAAGCCACTTGGAGGACACAGTTGTCAGAGGAAACAAGTAGGGTAGATCTGCGGGGCGAAGCTATGTGTAGTGTTGACTACTACCCAATCGATTTGTGCGTCAAATCTCGTACGTCAGTTCACGGTTTTGTTAAGACCAAGTGGTGTTAGGAAAGAACGTTCCAGGCCTATGTACGTTTGCAGCAAAAGTAAGGAGAGAGCCCTATACTGAGTAAACGACCACATCAGTAATAGGGTCGGTGAACGCCAACAGGTCTGATAGAAACGTTGTGGTTGCATTTTCTGGACTCCCAAGCGATGATTTATTGACTGTTACTCAAGAGTTATGGGTCGCACTATAAAACTAGACAGTTGAGGCTTGATGAGCAGAGATTGGGCGGCGCACTTATTGAACTGCTTTGTTTTCTCTTCAAATATTTGATTACTTCGACCCGCCCTTCACAGAAATTGGTATGACGGTCTGCTTGAAACTGGTCTTGGACTTATAATGGAAGCATGTCAATGCTCAAACCGGCATGCAGCCATCTTTACTCTAGGACAACCACACCAGTAGTGCTAATGTGGCTGCGGGACGGATATCGGCATTATTATGTGATGGACATCAAAGCCGGAATGTGCCATTCTTCCTCACATTTCTGCCCTAACGATGCCACCTAGCCAGCTCCGAGCTTCTCTCACCTGCCAAAATGCTTCAAAGCATCCCATTCTAGTCAGTTTTTCACAAACTTCACTTCATACAAAATCACAAGAATTTTATAGATCCACAGCTTTAGGTAAACATGATGACCTGGAAATGAAGAAGTGAGTGCGGTGACCGGTTCGGCAGGGTAAGAAGTGGTAGCTCGCACTTAAAATGTAAAACAAAAATTCCATAGTTCCACAGCACGGCCGATATTGAGGGTCACGCGTTTACATTTTGCTAGTGCTTCATTAACAGTTTTCGGTTTCTTTGAAAACGGTCATACTTTTACCGATGGTTTACACACAGCATTCTCCCCAAAGAACTTGAATTTTATTTACTCAGTCATGTTTCATGACTATACCGTGTCCTTCAACTAACTTCGCTTCCTTTGTGCTCTCGTATCCAATTTAAGTTGGATAAACTTCGAGCCATCCTATGAGATCATTGTCACAGGTCGCGGACTGGTGAAGAAGTACCATGCAAGTTTACGTCTACACACACACACCAAAGTCAACATACTTTCCGCCCCGTTCATGATGTGGGGCAATATCTTGCGGAGTTCGATAAAACTCAGTTGTATTGTCTCGGGACAAATAAAGTGCGTTTTGTTGTCATGCTTCAGGAAAACTGATTGTATTCAGATAATGAGACTTATGGTAAGCCTACAAGGATACGACTTGTCCTGTACATACAACTAAAATAGGGATGTCGTCAATTAAACCAGATAAACTGTACAAATCCAAATGAGGCTTGTGTGACGTTACTAAGAAATTCATACGTTGTCCAAAGGCTGCACCGATTTCTCTGCCTACCCGATCAGAAAAAAATTTGCCAAAAAGCTCACCTAGTTTCGAGCAGCTATGTTAGGCGATCATTCTCGTGATTGCCCCCTCGATCAGCTCCAGGTTCTGGCTGCGCAGGTCTGGTGATGCGAAGGCTGCTGCACCTGGATATGCCGGGGTGTGTATTGCGTTGATCCATGGATCGGAAACATCTCTCTTCCATTGGATACCTGCTGATATTCACCTCTGCGCGGTTCGTTTGACAACGTCTGTGAAAGAACTTCGAGAAAGTGAGGTTCACCGCTCCATGCTTATCGTATCTGCTTACGCCCCAACGGGTTGTAGCTCTGAATCTGCCACTGACACTGTAGAAACGATACTCTAGGTGCCCCTTTACAGTGGGCTAAAATCTCAGATATTGTTTTGGTTACTGCTGACGTAAACGCTCAGGTAGGCAGACCAAGCGCTGGTGAGGTTCAATTGGGTGGTTGTCTTTGGTTGGACATGAGACGCAGGGACGAGGAAGAGCGCCTACTGGAGATTGTTGCTTTGCAGTGCCGATTTCCGGAACAGCGGAAATCGCTTGGCAACCTGGTGCCCACCAATGAACCAAACCCGAATCCAAATAGACCACACTGCTATCATTTACCGGTGGCGAAGGCCGAACACAAGGTGCTAGTCATTCTAGAGTACCTCGTGGAATGCAATCATGTACTTGTCTGCTGCAGCATTTTATTGCGCTTTACAAGTCTACGCAAAAGGCGCATCCGTCACTTAGCTATTGAGAAGTTTGTGGACCCAGAAATCAAGCGAGCCTATCATGACCGGCTTCTCGAACGCCCGCCGGATGGTCCGATTTCGGCTGATAATGGCCACTGGTGACAGATATCCCAAGCACTACTCAATACCTGGACTTCTATCTGGGGTGCAAATCGGCCAACCTAACTCAAACACCATATCTCTGATATTATCGAGGCTTTGTTGGAGGCTCAGCGAAAGATTCCTCCTCGCCGCAAGCAAAACTCAACCAGACGCACAACTCAGCGCCAGGTGAAACGATTTGTCCGTACAGACCGGGAAGCTTGGTGGACCCGAGAGGTCGAAGAAATGGGAGGTGCGAAAAATCCTAGAAACGCCGGAAGGTTGTTACACTTCATTCGTTCGAATGGTCCTCAGAAGCCTTTTATCAGCGAAACCATCAGAGTCGAAAATGGCTCTCTGATACCCAGCAAAGTTGAACGTTTGAACCGTTGTCCTTCGAACAGTAGTTGAAAAAACAATTCTGGTGTCCTCCATCTACCGACGTTCCGGACTGCTAAACGTCAACAGAAATGTGGACTGTGAATATGAAGCTCCCTTCAGCCTCAGAAGTGTCCTAGTGCATACCTCCAATCAAGCATTATCGTGTTCCTAGTCCTGACAGAACTCCACCTGCTCGTTTCAAGGACGGCAGGATATTCATCAGCCAGCAAATGTCTAGCATAGTTACGTCTATCTGGGGGGAAGGGACCGTTTCAGAAATTGGGATAAGTCGATAACAGTGCCTATTTTTGAAAAGGATACTAACAGTGAATGTAGTAACCACAAGTGTGTCAGTTTGACTGCCGTTGTAACAGGGCTGCTGGCGTTACTGATTCTACGTCGGAACGTGAACCTTTGACCCGTGAGGAGCCGGCGTAATTCCGACCGGGTAGATACCGCGTTGACTATATCATCACGCTCCCTCAGGTGCTGCCTCAAAGCCATATGTACAGATGACCCACAAGTGCGGTGTTCCTTAACATCGAGAATGCTTTTGAGTCCGTGGACCAATCATTGCTGTTCATCATACTTGCTCAACAGGGTACGCCATAGAATTTTGTGGACATAATCCGGTCCCTATATTCACATGCTTCTGGGCGTGTGAGAGTGTATGGTGAACTGTCTGGAAAATTCCCTACAAAAAATGGTGATCGACAAAGATGTCCACTACCTTCAATCTTCTTCAAATTCGCCGTCGATGAAATAATCAGGTGAACGCTGGAAGATCTTCAAAACCCCGGTATTCAAGTCGCTATTGGTTAGAATCTTGCAGATCTGGGGTACGCAGACGACATGTCCCTCATCTATGAAGAGGAGGGCGAAGCAGAAGTTTTGTTGAAGGAACTGAACACCAGCATACCATCCTTCACTGTGCGTTTAGCGCCTGCTTCGTAGCGTGCAGTCTCCGAACACACTCTATACTATTCAAGGAGAAGCACTGGAGAATGTGGAGAATTGCACATAACTCGGTAGTCGTATTAGCTCTGACCGAAGTGTGCCTGATTAAGTCAGTGCACAAATCTCAAAAGCCCGAATCACGTTTGCTAATTTGCATCACTTGTGCCTTCTAAAAGGCATATCACTGTGTCCCGAGGGCCACGTGTACCAGACTACAGTAAGGGCTATATTGTTGTATGGCTGCGAGATATGATGTCTGCGGACAGATAATGTGAGGCGTTTTCAGATTTTCCCACCACCGATGTCTCGAAACCGCTGCTGTTGTCGGATGGTGTCAACGAATTCGTACCGAGTTAATTGGGAAACTGGTGTTTAGTTGCGCAGCAGGTGCTTCAGTCACGAATAACATCCAGCACCATCAGCTGTGGTGGCTCGGCCGTATTCTATGCATGCCGAAATATCGTCTACCGAGACGAGTATTATTCTGTCTCTTTCAGTATGGCGCAAAGCGCGAGGTGATCAACGCACTACTTGGCAGAAGGGTGTGAAAGAGATTGCAGAGAGTTTATGCAGAGAGTTAGTGCGGTCCGGTGTGGGATTAGCGTGAACCCGCCCCCCCCCCCCCCCCCGCGCTTGGCTGAAAACATTGACGCAAATGGCGGCCAGCCGATATCTGTGGCTTTCGTGCTGTCAGTTTCTTTTAAAATCGTCCGGTTGAGCTCCTGGAGGTGTAGGCCTGTAAGTGATCGGCCAACGCTAGGTCCCCCCTCACGCATTATTTTCTCTTCTTTTCACTTTAAGGCTTTAACCATTATTAAATAAATTTTGTGGTTGTACGGCAGTGAAGCATCAGTGTGAACACTGATGTTGATCTCTCTGATGCTGCTGCCGCTGATGGTGATGATGATGACGATCATGATAATGATGATGATTATGTTAGTGAAAGCGAACTGTATGTGTATACAACAATTTAAAGTGACACCTAGTTGGATGATCCGTTCAACCCCGTCATTCAAAATTAACCTCAATTTTTTCTCATGCTTCACAATGTTTACTTATGAAGTAGGCTCCCTTGGTGACACCAGAGTTAGCTTGAAGGCAGCTTAACAGTAAATCACGAAACAATTTCGAAACAGTTGAGGCTTTTTTACCTCACAATTTCCTCCTCTAACATTCAAATTAGAAAATCAAATTTTCAGCACTTGTCACATCAAGCAGCTGTTCAGTGAACAGATGATGTTTTTATATTTGATCCTCACGTAAACCAAAAGCTTCATATGTGCGCTGAGCACATGCGAAGCCCTAATAAAGCCAGTTCAAACTTGGGTAAAAAATATGGAAATGAACGATATCTTCTGTTCACTATTACTGAGAGAAATCGTTCCACTATACCCTTGATTTCACTTCTGCGGAGTGTCACAAGGCCGACCAAACGTGGCCTGTTCAACTGAGGAATATTTTGCCACCGAATTATGCTTTCGGGGATCAACTGAAAATTGCTTCCTTCGAAGAACAGTTTATGTTGCAGATGGTCTCGCTGGAGGAAGCACCTGCATCACTCAAACTCACCTCTGCCTTCAAATTTTGCAAGGGTTACTATCAGGCCCGAGCAGGCAACAGGCCAACCAGTCTGACTGACTTGTCTCTCCGGCACAACCACCGTGCAAAAATAAGGTTTCTTCTCTCTAGAGAGACCACCAGACCAGACCAGACCGACCGATCTTTTGGGTAACTGTATACAGTAAAATCCTTTTAGGCGATTCCGCAATACTGAAATGTCCAAAAAATTCCACTTGATTAGAACATTACGGTATGCTTTGAAAGATGGTATGCATTCATATGTGCCATCCCAAAAATGCTGCACCTGGTAACTTAAGTTGAATTCCGTAATTTTGTGGAGATTTCGTCCTTTGAGTGAAGCCAGTCTATGCTGACAAGCCGAGAAGCACTGTACAGCTGTTTCATCCTTATTGGGAGTCATCAGCAGTGCGCATCTCACGGAAATCAGGAGAGTCTCGAACCCGCTTCCTCCTGGCTAGTAATTGGAACATTTAACCGTTCGGTCACGAGCAGCTGATCAGCAGTGTGACTAACTCGCACTTAGACAGGATATATCACCGCTCATCCTTCAATCACGGGATCCACATTACGCGGTCACACGTGTTGACTGGCTCCCCGAGCAACAATCCATACGTAGCTCAGTGGAAAGATAAACTTCACCCAATGAGTGAAACTTCCATCTGAGAAGTCGTTGCTCGTATAGCGACTTAAATATGTCAAGATTGAAAAAGTGAATGAATTAACAAAATGCTCCATTCCTGCGAACGTTTTGTTTCAGTTTCATTACAGCCTAGCGGAAATCTGAGAAGTCAGATCCCGATTACAATCTCATCTGTGATCCCTCTGAGACCATTTTCACTGCCAGCTGAGTAGTGTGTCCAACTTCATAGGAAGCACCGGGGTTGACAACTATCTGTAGTGTCTACTAATTGTGGGTAGCTTTCATCTGTCTACCATATAAACCATCATACATTTGTCGAGTTATTTGGACAGTTGTTCTTCCAGTTGATTGAACTACATAAACTTCATGGAGGTAGCTAAAAATTGGAGAAAAATGTTTTGTACATAACTCGAACGAACGATACCAGTTTCATCTGGTGGCTACTGCCTGAACCGCTTGGTTTCAGTAAATTTGACCCCGATGGAGGAGGAGTATAAACGGAAAGGCCAAAGGATGCATTTCATGCTAGATGGTCGCATCTGGTTAGAGGCTCCTCCACTGAACTCGATCGCCAGTGACAAGCTCAAATTCAGACCTTCAGATAATTGGCCTCCTTTGAGTGTCTTTTTTATTAAAGGAGAAAAAGAGAAATTAGAACGCTTTTTTCATGGCGTTACAGAACTCTCCTTTCGATAACTGGGATTTGTTAGTTCGGTGTCACAGGTATTTTGGAGGTATTTTAAAAACATCCACCACTATGGAAAATACATGTTTCATGCTATTCTTCTGTTTTCAGTGTTATTCCTGGAACATCTTGCTTTGTCCTAAGGAGACTGGGTGTTAATCAACCACCGTGTCCATACTAAAACATCCTCAAAAGCCATGTTGAGATTAGTTGTTTCATGATTATATTTGCTTTCAGAGCACAATAATGGAGTCCAATAAAGACACTCCGAAAACGCTTAACGTGGCTCGAAATGATAAAAAAACATTTCAATATGTAGGAAACTAAAAACGGTTTATAAGCCACCCTGCTTACCCGGTAATATCCGGAGTGGATTTTTGTAAAAGTTACCAACTGGTGGTTCATTGATCAACTCATAGCCAAGCACATTCGTTCTCGATCGGAATTTCTGCGCGACTGCTGCCCAAAAATCTCCCCAGTAAACCCATGCTCCAGTAGAATTCGCGTAAATATGCTGAGCACAGTCTGTTGCCGCATATGTAAGATAGTTCAAAGGCCAGTTTTTTGGTGGATGCCGTAATGGAAATGGATAGGCCAACCACTCTGGTGATTTCGGTAGCTGGTCCACCAGCCATCTGGGTATTCCATCATACATGTCAAAGGCGGACGACATAACATCTTGATGCATGTCCAAGATCACATAGATATCATTCACAGCACACAGATACACGATGGCATCAATTTTGTCCAAATAATTGTGGTCGATTTTCGATTTATTAGGCATAACACCTGACCACATTACGCCCAACCGGATGACATTGAGGCCCCACTGACGGTACAGTCGTAGTCTAGAATGATTTAGCAGTTGTTTATCGTACCAAGGTGGTTGTTTTGTAACAGAATTAATTCCATGAAACATCACAGTATAGCCATCAGAATCAACAAAGTTTCCCTTTTCGTCTAAACTGACCTTCTTGAGGCACCTTGTACCCGAGATTGCAACAAAAAGAATAAGTGCTACCGGATACATCTCATTCAAGCTCATATCCGCAGTCCCTAAACAGTCTGCCTATATATTCTACCTTAATTGGAACTCGGATCGATCAACTCCAGGGATCAAAGAGTAATAACTCAAACAAATGTTATGTCTTGCACGCTAGAACGACACCAAGATCAGCAGGTTGTTTTGTTCCGTCTGCACGGAACGTTTCAATTAGGGACCAGAGTGCAAAAAGGAGGTGTAACAAGGAAAGTAAATCAATCTGTCTGAAGTATTCGAGATACCATATCTAAACGCACGCAAACATTGATCACTTACAAACTGTGTACACTGACTCGCCATAATGCAATCTTTGCTATGAAATCCGACGTAATCCATCTTTGTGTTGTGGAGCTTGTATCAAACCGAGCCCCTATTTATCCGTGCTTGTTTCACATCCTCCTGATGTTAGATTTTTGCGTCTCCAATTCAACATTCTCCCTTATTTCTCTCTGCTGTGGAAACAAGCCTGACGTAGGTATGAACGGATCCTCATGACTAAAAATATCCTTGACCAAATGTGGCCTGCCCGAATGACCTGACTGTGCTGCATTATCGGGAGGCTTTGTGCCTTGACTCAATTCACAAGTGTCTGGTGAGTTCAAACTCATTTCAAAGGAATGTATAACTTAATTTCCTTTGTCTACTTGGACCAGTCGTAAATGCATTTTCCTTCAATTCTCCTTACTTGAACTACGAACTGATTAACAACCAACTCATCGTTAACCAGTAACGTAAACGGGCTACCGATTTTTGGACGCATTGCCGACAGCCTTAGGCGTCGTACATCTAATGCAACTGGTAAATGGGAGGACACCTGCCGACAACTCTCCACCTATCAGTTATACTTCATCCACGAATATCTGCCAGGACGTGTCCAGAAGCTTGGAAACTGGCCAGACCAAAACATAGACGGCTAGTAAATATGGACGCGCACAGCCTCACGAGAAAATGCCGGAAAATAGACAGTGACTACAAGAAGGCTTGCTTGAGGACACCAGGACGTGAACTTTCACAACTCAGTATGACAATAGAACGGATATTTAGATAAGCAGTTGAAGACCGGGACGTTTGTCTGCAAGAATATTTTCTGGGCATATCAAAAAATGAGAGGACGAGAACAAGGACAGTGACGGTTGGAAAAAGGCTCGCTCCTGCAGATAGTTTTCAAAGGCGAGAAAGAGACTCATTTCTAGCGAAATGCATTCATTTGAATAAAATTTTAGTTTTCACGGGAGACCAAAGCGAATCACTTGTGTATGATGCTCTTCTTCTAGTTTTAAAGACACCACGAAACGGCAGTACCTAGCCGGTCTAGAAGCCGCAATAAAACTAATCAAACTTAATGGTGAGGCTCGCAAGGAAAAACTCTACCAAGCTATTTTTCTAGCCGTTGTAAAAGCAAAACGTTCAGCACTTTTTCGAAGAAGCTGAACAGCTAGAAAAAACAGTGAACAAGTTGAAAAACGAAGACGGCACTGTCGTCCTACCAGTCGATAAAAGATCTGCAACAGTCATTCGCAGAGAAAAATCTCTGCCTAGAAACAACGACATGCAGAGCAAAAAAAATGCGAACAAAATCAGTATGAATCTGGAGCAAACCTAAACTCTCTAAAAGGTCACAAGAGAAGAGTAGTTGAAAATGAGAGTTCAGGATTCCACTGTTGCCCGCTTCTATGGACCATTAAAAGGGCACAAAAACACTGGATTAAATCGCGAATAAAGAAAGGCGTGACAGGGGAAGTATGTAGCTAAGCGAAGAAAGGAAATTGTCTATCCTAAGAAAGAGAGAACAACTACGTCAAATGGGCAGGCGCAACCGACTAGACAAACTCAGAAAAGTCAGAGCACAACTTGGTACGAACTGAAGATGAACCAGTCAGCTCGAAGCATGAAAGATAAGAAGATAGGCAGTACCAGAATAACCAAACAAACTCCAGGAAAGAAGACCACAACGCAATACAAATCGAAATTCAACCAGTCAGATTGTAATTCCAAACTCCGGGAAGGGATTCACCCAAAGATAAATCGACTGTCAGGAATACATACCGCCAATGAGGTTACAATGAGACTACCCCCCAGCCAGCCAATCACATCAAGAGATACCAGGCACTGTTTGAAAATTAAGTGAACCCAGGTAGGTAAGGAAGAAGTGTCTGTACAACCACATGCTGATGCCGTCTCCCCGATTGTTGAGGAAACGTTTGCAAACCACGCTCGACGATCAACTGCCATCTGATCATCACCCTTCGGTGTTTTCACAACAAAGGTCGATCTCGTCCTCACTACTTTGTATTTGACCTGATTCTGTGATTAAAAAAACGTACGTTCAAGCTTTACTCGCGTCTGGCAGTCTAGTCAATGTAGAGTCACCACAGACCTCGACAATTTAAAGTGGAACAGCACAAAACTAGGGAGTACGCACCCACTAATCAACACAAGGGGCTTTGGAAATTTTTGTTTGTTTTGGTTATTTTATTTTTATTTTTCCTAAAATGTCAGTTCCATGTACTGCATGGTTCCTGTGACCAATAGTTGGACTGTGAGATCCAAGAGCTAAAGTACACTTTCTTGTTGACTGACGTAGATTGATGGCATCGCTGGAGCCCAGACGAAAGATTTTTGAATGGATACTCAATACCGATAGCATACTCATTGCTCTCATCTTAGTTAAGCAGTTAAAGCAGTGGTTTTTGTGGGCGGGCTGACACATGCACAAGTATACACATAAAACTGAGTGATCAGGCCATTCTGTTTTCTGAAGCGGACCTCTTGAGAGTGAGTCTGTCTGGTAATGGGAATAAATCTGAGAGCGAAACATCTAGCTATTTCTTAGGGTCTATTTCTCGGCGGCACTGTTATGGGAATTAGCACTATATTTTTGCGGGTTTACTTATTTGGTCACAGAATTTTGTCTACATTTGGTAACTAGCATGGCATTGGCGGCCATGTTCAAAGTTTAAGGATTGACTGTGCGTCTGTTCACTTCAGTTATCCGGGCCTTTAAACATCCCACTCTGTTGAGCCATGAATCACCCCGCAACCGAAGTATTTTTAAGCTCACTTGAAGGATCTTGAGTTCCGTGAATCGAGCTCAATTTTTCAACTTGGTTAGCCTGACTTCAGGCGTTTATTTTGGCCATTCATGAACTCGCTTACTTGATAGTGTCCTAAACAGTTGTTGCAAGTCACAGTGGGCTTCTAGACTGTCTGGTTGATTCGCAGAGGAAAACAGCAGTCATCTGGGAACTTGGTGCCTGCCGTTATTAGGAAATTGACAAGCGCTACCCAAGCAGAATCAATAGTACATAACGTATAGGGTCAAGCAATGAAATGACTGGCGTTGGCGACCACCAGATATCACACCGAGTGAACACAGACGCAAACACACAAAGGTAAACCAGTGTGAGAGAGAACGACTTTCTCTTCGCTACACCAGGTATTGAATCTAACTTGACCTCGTGATGATTCCCCCATTTATTTGCTTACTCTGTCCATGGGCTTTTGATATCCACTTGTTTTGCACGTCTGTACGCTCCATTCACCGGGCCGCAAACGTCGTCCCGTCCGACACTGGTAATATTACGAAGTTTGTGTGCATGTGTGAATGTGCACAGCGGACCTACTTACCCATACGTGTTGGTTGCGCGTTTGCTGAGCCTGCCCTGACTTGTTCGGCCATGGGTTCCGGGTAATCGTACCGCCAATCAGAATCAGACTGTCTTCGGAAGGGACGACCGCAATCCACAACGCAGAGCCAACATTTCCCTCGCCGTTTTTGTTTTGCGGACCTTGAGACTACACTGTGACCGTTAGTAACAGATCTGTGCACATGTTGACGCCACAAACGTGGAAAATTTAGCGAAATACACTCATTTGCAAACAAATTTGGTTCTGCGAGAGACTCACCTGGAACCCAGCTGAATCTCTCGTTTGTGATGTTTCCAATTTAGGTTTGTTGTGTAACTTTGTTTACCTTTACGTAAATTATACCGCAGACTTTCGAACCCAATTCTTCCTTTTGATATTCGGGATCGTCAACCCTAGGCGTGACCCAAAATTTCTTTTAGGGAACCTCAACACCAAATTTTGCTTGCACGAAGTTTCATTGTCATCAGAGCAACAGTCATTCACACCCTCACTCTCTTGTGGTTGCCAAGATTCTGAGTCGAAGATAGCTCACCTTCTTGATTCAGTCAAAACACAGCAAGTGCAGTTCTGATTAGTTAACAACCCGCTACCAATAAGTGATGCAAAACAGGAATAAACGCAAAACGGAGTGTTTAAAAAAGCGCATTGATTTGTTCATTTGAATAATGTTACATGTAGTTGAGGTGCTCAGCTGAAGTACCCCGCATTCGTTGCCCGGTCATGAGCACGATGTCAGTGCATCGGTACCCAAATAAAGTAAAATATTTTGGATTCCAGAAAGTGTAGGACTCTGAGACAGGGTGTCACTTACTAGTGATCACCTAACCAGGATTTTTTTCTCTCCCAAAGAAGAAACATCAACATTCCTTATACTCAGGAAATAGTGCGGTAGAGCAGATCAAATTTAACAGTAAAACAGGAGCCAGGGCAGCATAATGTGGATTCGACATTTCCGATGGTTAATAGTTTGCAAAAGGATCCGCACTGCTCCGTTTCATTGAAAAAAAGCGTTGATAAGAAATATGTCTAACATTCTGAGGATGTTACGTCTTGGAGCATGACTGAAATTTGTGATGAAGATATGGTCACATCACAAAAAAGTGAACTTATCGGGTACTTCTGATTTTCACTAAGGCTCATCACGTGAGCGTAAATGGCACGGATGACGTGTTCCTTTAAGACAATAATATAACTCTACCGTTTGCGAAAATTATTAGTATGGTTAATTCTACGCATTCTGAACTGAAGCAACGGGATGATAAAAAGGAAGTGAAATTCGACCTTCTAATCCCAGTGCTGAATGACGATAACACATTGGTTTTAATCCTCAAAAAACGAATAGCATTATTACACTCCCTGAAAAATAATGTAACCACGCTATCCTTCAGGTAACGTTTCTTATTTGCTTTTGATGGAGCACTAGCTTAAAAATTGATGAAAGCTCTTCTACGTGCACTACCGGTTTCGCAGTTGGGTATAGTTGGTCGTCATGGAAAATACACCTCGATATCTCGCATATCGTAGCAAATGAAACATGGGGCGGCCATGTGCGGCCCATTCACTTGAAGAACATCACAAACAAGAGATTCATCCGGATTTAGCTGAGACCTACGTTAAAACCCAATCACAAGTCGGGTACAGTTTGGGTTCAAGTTGAACATAAGGTCGACGGAAACTCGAAGACTGCGCCTGGGTGGGGCAAAACCGGTCATGAACTTTTAAAGAGTTTCCAGCAATCTTATTAGTAGATGGATTCGAGAAAATACACTACGATATCTCGAATATCGCACCAACTGAAACATGAGGTGGCCTGTGTGCAGTACATTCTGTTGAAAAATGTCTCGGACAAGAGATTCAGCTGGTTCTCGCTTTAGTCTCTCGTTAACACCAGCGTATTTTGCAAACGAATGTATTTCGCCAAATCCACCTCTCTGTTTTGAAACTCACGGCTGCAAGCGCGGCAAGCGACCTGTTCTGATCCGATTCGAATGGACTCTGCTTGAAGGCGACTTCTGGGATGAGACAAAATTTGGCGAGAAAACTTCGTGTCTCTACACCGCGAAACGGCATATGTTGATACAGGTGAATAATGAAGAGATATGGAAAGATAAAAATAGAACCATTTTTACACTCCCACAGAACAGATGCTTCCTCTGCCATGACATTGGTAAATTCAATGGTGTTTTAAACTGCTATGTATGCGAGTACTACAAATTCGGAGCCACAGTGAATCCCCACGCAGCACAGTTCCATAAAACCTATGTGAACAGAGTCTTAGTGGTATTAGGCCCCATGGATCTATATCACCTACAGCGAACAAGGAAAATTAACGAAATTCGGTGTATTACAACAGATCAGAAAGCTAAGAACACATCAAGAAATATTGCTCCGCTACAGCTAAGTTCAGTGTGACTTTCATTAGATCAAAAGTACACCAAACTGTGTTAAACTGTCTGAAGAAGCCATGGAAACACCAGGGATAAATGGGTGCAGTAGATTCTCTACATGTGGGCTGACCACTAGGCTTCAGAGAGTCAGTACCCAGAGTTATATTCAGTGAAATTAAACACTTTTCCTCTGACAGCGAAAAGCTTCTAAATAATTAGAACAAAAATATTATCAATTTAATACTGACTGATAAACTGAAGCATAATGCCCTTACTAAACACTTCGTTGCAGAGTTGTTAAAACAGCGATATATTTCATTCAACACGTCTTTTATTTCCCGCTTGAATCTTTGGTCCTAAGAAGCTTGATCTTTGATAAAAATGGAATAAAAACGCCTTGGGTACATCGGTATTTCGTTTAGTTACAAGTCTAGAAGCTGTTTATGTGCACCGCTGCCATGGGCCTGCGAAGCAAGAACCTACTTATGGTTTTCATCTGACCGGAATATTAGCTGCATCAGGTGATTAAAGGACCGTAGAAAGTAACCATCGAAAGGACGTGATAGTCCGACATCAATAGTGACATCTGTACTGACAAATGCCACCCAATGAAGCCATTGGTCTGGGTGGGTAATCTACACCAAAAGAAACAAACCACTGAGTGCGTATGAGTAGTGTAATTCCACGAGAGTTCACCGGAAATACAAGCCAGCAGTTCAGGTTCATGGAACTGTACCCGGCCGTCCAAATTGAGGCCCATGACCTAGACGAGCTGGAGAATAGCACGTGACTCTTCAGATATCCAACGGAATCCCATGATAAAAAACGGTGGCTTGCTGTCACATACGTTAAAAGCTGGAAAAGTAGGACGATATGTTATTGAAAAGGTAAGCTTCTGGCATGTCGGAAATGGATTGTGGATAACCATAGAAAGCGAAGTTTCTCATTTCATCTCGTTTTGTCCTTGGTCTCTTTATAGACGAAAGGTCTTGCGTACAAAAACTTACGGCATAGACAGAAGCTATTTTGAGGATGAGTAGAAGAGTATTCCGTCGCAGCAGTGTTAACCAAGATAAATCATCTTGGACAAGGCAAGTTACATCGGTTGCACCCTAAGTGACATAAGAACAACGAACGTAGGGAAACAACTCTTTTTCTCCTGCGATCGTTCCTGTTTGCTAATACATCAGGAGTGTATGAGACCCGAAATCATGTGCAAAGGTTATGTAAAAATCATGGGTACAAGCCCTTTAAAAAATGGGACAAATACACTAGTCAGTGGGACATGGAGTTAGATGTCAGGCAAGTTTTCGCAACAGGATTTTTCCTGGGTCAAGTCAAGTTCAGGGGTCGCAGAATCTTCCAGTAGACGCATAATTTTAGGTCATACAGTTTGATTTCAATTGCCTCTGCGATCAATAATGGTTTGGATCATGCCAGCCACTTTCGGTTCGAAGGTATCCGGTCTATGATAAACAAGACGTTCTCTTTGTCGGTTACGTGACTCTTTTCGTCCAGATATGACTCAACCCCAATTGTTCCCAGTTTCTTCCAGCCACCACTCAGGGACACGGGATTGTTGACGTATTCTGTCTGATAACTGTGTTGTCGGACAACCAACGTATGTATGATGATCGGTACGAGAGTACGACTGAGCACGCACAGAGTTGGCAGTATAGCTTGGAAGTTTACCCTTTAAATGGGACCTGTTCTTGGGACCGGAACTGAAACTAGAGCTGCACACTTCTCCTGATGAAGATATTGTTTCAGAAACGAAACTTTGGTCAGCGATAAATCCATCGATTGTTTACCAAAATCCCCTGGAACGTTGACTTCTCAATCGGTTTTCAACATTTTCTTCTTTTCAAAACTTCAAATTAGCTCCATTATTGCTAACATATTTCACTGAGTTGTGTTTATAATTGATCGATAGATCTTCAGTGGAATTTTACCCAGTACTCAGTCTAGTAGTCCGTCTGTCTGCCTCAACTCTGTACAGTATTGCTCAATGGTGCACACGCACGAAACATCCCTCTGGTCATTCGTAATTTGGGTTTAACACTGGTACCTAAAACACTACCTCGAGTGTATCGTTCTGTTGGAGAAGGGCTGGTGATGATTCTACCTACTCACTTCCTTTCAATACGGAAACTGCGTCGTCTGAATTTGATTAGGTTTCGTACTACCTGGCAGTGACGTCAGCCCACAATGACCTGTTGTCCCAGTGCGTATGGTACTTAAAATTTGGTATGGTACAGTGTGACCTTCAAAATAAGTGGTCCGATATGCATATGGTAATGTCAAGGTGTCATGCGATCACCTGGGAAGCGTCTGTTTTAGCACTGGACTTTGTTCAGCCGTGGCTGAAACAACGAACGAGAACTATGCAGATCTTGATGTAGTTATTCCTTACCACGTGAAAAGCAACGAATGTTAACCAACTCTATGGCGCTGATAAATCATGTGAGAGAATTGTTATTCTTGCGTACTTGAAAACAACTCGTAAAATAGCTGCTGTCACTCATAATAGGTGTGATCTAAGAAGGGACACCAAAATGTTAGGTCATTAAATCTAGCTGAGGCGGTGACTGTTTGCCATCTATTCTACAGGTAAGTGTGCCCGATTACAAAATACTTTTCTCTTGAATCAAGTAGAAAGACCTTGGACTTGACAGGAAAGGAGTTATTTCAGATAAGCTGGAAAATGGTCGGTGGATTCACTGCCAAGCAAAGATTCTGTTTTATCACCAAAGCCTTCCAACCAACATACAAGGTTGGTAGAATTTTGAGGAAGACGGGGGGAAAATCCGCAAGATCTTTTTCTAATGGCAGACTAAATTAGTGTTTGTTGTCGGTGGAGTTTCGTTGGTCTGGGTGAGTAAATTTTACAACCGGTGGCAAGAGAGAAACTTGCATTACTTCGGATCAGGTATGGGGCTTGGCTGTTTTGTTTCGGGACATTTTAGCTAGAGGGTTCTTGGGAGGTTCGCCTACAAATGTTTGCTCCTCTGCGTGAATGGGCTGCTAATATGACAACTGGGGTAGGGTGGATTAGGTGAATTCTAGTTTGGTTGGGCCTTCTCGTTTAAATAGAAACCAAGTCTCGAGAAATACACTGATGTGCAAATTAATTTGGTTTTCACGGGAGACTCAACTGAATCTCTCGTGTGTGATATTCTTCGACTGAATGTGCTACACACAGGCCGCCCCATGTTTCAGTTGGCGTATCTCAAATATCATGCCAACTGAAGCATGAGGCGGCCTGTGTGCAGCACATTCAGTTGAAGAATGTCATAAACGAGAGATTCAGTTGAGTCTCTCGTGAAAACCAAATTGATTTGCAAATGAGTGTATTTCTCGAGACCAGTCTAATTTGGGTTCAAGTAGAACATAAGGTTGACGGAAACTCGTGGACTGCGCCTACCTGATGAGCCCCAAGAAGGGCGAAACCGGTCGTGGACTGTCGAAGAGTTTCCAGCAACCTTGTGAGTAGTTCCCTTTATGAGGAACCAAGTCTGTTGATGACTTCTGTAAACCGGCGCGTGTTAATTCGGGTAATCTAGAGCCTTTTCCACAGGCTTACTAGCTCTGCACCTTCCGATATGTTCCCATTTGGAGGCTTTGCGGTTTCTACAGGCTAGGCCTGTTGTGAATCCTCACCTGGTGCATGTCCCAACCACTGCGCCACCCACCAGGACTTAGGAGTCATATGCGACTCTCCTCTTGTGTTCAGCAACTCTGATATGTCGCTTCCTGGCAGTTTATCCTATTATGACCCCAGTATATTCATTAAGTTCTATTTTAAATACACACCCCACAGTTTTTACAACCAGAAGACGTTTCATCAAAGGCACAATACCGAGCACCGCTTTATTCCCCTCTGGAACGCTACTCCGATATAACTATGTTTAGCATCCCTTGAACAACCTCAGATCTTCTTGCTCTGAGCTGGATTGACCGCCGTTCTAATCCTCTTCTTCCTAAATCACGATACCAGCGTCATCATCCTTTTTAATTCAATTAGTCCAAGACAAAGCAAAAACTAAAAGGAACTAGACGCTAGGTGAGCTTTGCTCAGCAGTAATTGGAACGGATACTGGCCCCGTTATTGAAACCTAGCTATGAGTACATTGGAGCAGCAGTTAGTGAGAAATTTGACCAAGAGAAAAGTATGTAAGAAAAAAATAAAAGAAAAAGAAGAAATTATCTGAGAAAAGAAATTATCTGAAGGGAAGTCACAGACGCTTATCATTAATTCATTGCCAGTGCGCGGCTGGATGGGTGACCACAATGCGCTTTCTCCGTTCTGAAATTTAGAAGAACAAACAACGTTGAATTTTAATAATTTTTTTAGGACTTGAACGTGCAAGAGACAGGAAATATCAAATAATTTCACTCTGGACTTAGGAGAGATAGATGGGTCTTTTTGATCGTTACTCTGGTTACTTATTCTTGCAGGTATGTCCAGTCTATGAAAAATCTTTCGACCGACAGTGTAATCCACATCAATCACTGATCTGTACACGAACTTGCATACTAAGTGTACGTGAGGTACTGCTGCTACTTCAAAATTTGTCAGGTGCACTCATTTTCCGATGCAATCGCTGTCGTCTGTGCGTGCGCGCTTCCTCAATGGCTTTGACTAATATAAGCACTGCCACCAACTGTTGCGTCTCCCCAAGCACTCCGAAAATGCTGCCAGTCTTCCAGCTCTATCCCGCTCTCTACCTGGCCGGCCATCACCATAGCCGTGATTAATTAATTGCATGCAACCAGTAGAAAACATCCGCGTGCAGTCCACGGAATAGATGGGCATGGCGAATGGATAATGCGATCGAACGTGTAGTTGGCTTGCGTTTCAAATTTGCCGTGTCTTTTGGTAAATTTATACTTTTGACAGCCTCAATCAGTTTGGAGAGTATTTGGTTGCTTTTCAGCAGAAGGATGGAGCAAGCTGTCACATCAGTACGGCGAGAAAAGTTAACCTTGCAAGGAGTCGTGTGTGTTTTAGGAAGAGGCAGGAATTGCAACCGTCCTGCCTTATTTGTCAGAGACCATTTAATATCGATTGTAGAGTGATCCTGTTTTGGATCCCACTGAAAGTAACCTGGGGCCATTTCGTCGTCAACTTAACTCACACCAGTTAGAGGTCATCCGTTCTTTGCCGTTGAGTGGTGCCTAGGCGTTCCATATAAGTAATACCTTGGAGCGAAAATTCAACAAATCCATAGCAACCCGGGATTTCACCAGCCTGTGCACGGGTTTCAGACCTCAGAAGCATGCACCAAGCTATTTACGACGGAAGTCTTACATGCTTAGGATTACGGGTCAGAGCTGCTGCCTTTTTAAACTTGATGTTTAGTTAACCTGCTTTATCTTTATGGCTCGCCAACAGAAGCATATATACCAACAATTGCTGGGATTGATCTGAGTGAGCGATACCTATAATACCCAGAAACCAATCACACATTTGTTTGTGATACTTACAATGAACTGCTAGCGCAAGGGGTAACTCTTTCTGTCTGTTTTTCTGAGATTCACTGAAGTACTCTTTAGTCCTGCTGCCATCAAGGCGGCATCACTGACGGCAGCTCAGAAAACTCCTGACATAACGTACTTGCCTTGTCACGTCCACACAACTCAAAACTTCTGTTTGTTTGGTAAAACTCCCTCCTTTAAGAGTTAAGGAATAGATACTAATTTCGTTAAAGCTATGCGTGACTCAGTGAGGCGTCATGGCTTCACTGGGTGTATTGTCCTCTGGAACGCTGCCATTTTTGGACAACAGCTCAGAAGTGGCCAAGTTTATCAGACAACACTATTGAAGGAGTTTCTTGTTATCCCATACTACCGGAGCAACAGGGTCTTGCCAGGGCTATGGCCTTCAAGACTTCTGCCAAACATCTTGGGTTGTCTGTTATTCCTAGCCGGTTGAAGAACAAATAATTTCCCGCAGCACTGAAGAATAGCCAGCTTTACCATACAGATTCCCTTGAACTTGCAACTATCCCTTTTGTGCCGAATATTTATCGCCTTGTCGACGGGATTATTTACTAGGTTATATATATATATATATATATATATATATATATATTCTTAAGCATATTCCGGTATGAAACTTCCGACATATTGACATCATATCCATGTAGACGACTATCCTATCACTACTCGATTGATGCGTTCATTCAACAGCGCAATGACTTTGGATAACGTGCCTCTACATCCGTTACTTCTGAACTTTCACATTCTGTCACGTATATAAAATCGCTGGGTCAGCACTGCAACATTAGATAACTTATGGAGTGATTTACTGGCAGGTGTAGGTTCATCCGCACTCAATCCGCGCGCTGGAATCGTAGACTGAAATGTTGACAGAAGATATGGCTGAAGGCGCAACGGTTATGTCAACACAAACAGAGATGATTACTGTTGGTTAGCCGACTTGCAAATTTCTACCCACGCTTATTTTAATAAATCCACAGTTACACAGTTTAGGTAGTGCTTCCTTGTCCATAAAGCGCTGTGGAGATCACGTATCACTATTGACTGAAGTGGATATAAACATGACGGCACGTCATGATTACCAGAAACGGTAGAAAACAGGCGGTATGCATGTGCCCATGTCAGTGCTCATAGTTATTGCTTCCGTTTTCTACTTCTTTCCTCAATCTTGTCAACAATTTTTTTGAACCTCACAACTCCTTACACTTATGCTTTTGCACATGGGCAGTACGGGCAAGAAAGCAAATACCGTCTACTATCTATCTACTGTCCCACTATCTACTACGTGATTCAGTTCCCAGAAAGCTAGTGGCATTAGAGATTCCGAATGCAGAAGTTTGGAGGGACATTTGGTACTGTTTTTTTTTTGACACAGGGATTTTGACACCGCAGGCTAACCTGGAATTCGGCATGTTGATCAACTTTAACGCAATTTTCTACCTGGTCCTGGTATGGCGTAGTTCAGGCCAGTTGTTGAAATCTTAGTCGAGAAAACCATCAGCAAACACGTCCCTGGGGTGTAATAGCGGAGTTCTAAAAGAAGAATCGAAATACATAGTAATAGTCATCTAGGGGTCCAGAGTTGTTTACGAATTGAAAGTTCACCCTTGTATTCATATGTCTAGTAAGGTAAACTTGTATTCTGCTGCAAACAACTTAGTACAGCGTAGTCCCTACTCACTACTCATCTAATTATATTAGTCTGTTCCAGAGAGCTTAAGATACTCAGATGAGAGGTCTTCTTCCAAGAACTTCCCGTTCATAATGATCTAAAAAATTTCTTACATATTTTACATACACCAAGGAAAGATTCTTTCTCAGATGAGGAACTATATCTGTGTTGCGATAAGCATCCAAGTTCAATGATACACCAAATTGAGAACTTGCTCCGTAATTCACGGATTATTGCTCCTCAGTGAATCCGCCTTCCATCGAATCAGTGAATAAAAATCAGCACTTTTGGTACCTATTGAATCAGCTTGTCTCTATATTGTGCTCGTTTCACTCTTTGAACATGACCTGTATTTGAAGAACGAAGTGAAACCTCACCATGGTTTGGGAAACAGATATGAAATAATACCCGTTTACCAAATGGACGATTACAGTGCAGACCATGGTTCACTCCTGTTCACTCCCACTAAGATGTCCATAGGAATACAAATTCGAAATTTCTTGTCCGTTATCATGAGGCTATCGACTTCAAATTTTGCCAAAGCTTAGCAGAGGCGGAATCAGTCTCCACCCTGAAATGCCGTTCGTTGTCTTGCTAACAGCATACCTTGAACTCTGATGATACTACTCCACCAACAGGTAACAAACGTACTGCTCGATCCTAAAGACATTAATCATCGTTCCAGGTATGCGTCTGGTTATGTGCAGGTTGGAGGATTTCCACGTTTTATTCAAGACGACAAGGACAAGTTTTTGGACGTGTATATGAGTGTGGGTATGTGAGTGATGTTTTGACCACTATGAGTTTCAAAACGAGGACAAAGTTGCGGCTTTTTTACCGCAAACTGACTGGTCATAAATCACACAGTGTGAATGGAGGGTATTCCGCAACTTGTTCGAAGATATATGCAGTATGCGTTTCACTTTAATCTATTGCGGTATGCAGACAGAACAACGCACAGAAAACAGTAGCAATAATGTGATCAACCGTGGCGAATTATGGTCGAAGCAGCTCAGAGTTTAGTTTCTATAGATTGCCCAGAACGTATCAAGTTAACATTTTTTAGATAGAGAATTTGAAACTCTTTTCATAAGGAGCATGAGTAGTTTAGTTTCAGGATCACACGGTTAACCGAAGTTTTTTTCTATCAAAGGCTGGCGAGTTATTCATTTATTCTCACAGAATAAAAAGACGATCATTGTGGCGATGTATACCGGTTAGGTAGCCACTGCTACCAAGGTTTTGGCCACGTGTTGCCGAATGCAGCCTGACACCGCTTTCTGTGAATGTCTACCCCACCTGCTATATAATATAATGAAAATCAGTAGTAGAGGCATCATCTTTGAGATGTTCGTCTTGGATTTTGAGTAACGTCTACCTCGGTCCTACTGATGGTACTCCGAATGTACGCCAATACAGCTTGAGTGAAACGCGCTCATTGGTGCTACTCAGGAAGTGAGCTGAGTGCTCGCTTGATCCAACATACTCGTTATATTCAATGGGGATGATGTCCTGTAAGTGAAGTGAATGTATCTCGAAAAGCCTAGAAGCACCATACAGCCACTTCATCCTTGTCAGAAATCACCAGCAGTGCGCATCTTACATAACTCCAGGGTGCCTAAAACCCGCGACCTCCCGGCTAGTTCGGCAGCGAGGGGCTGATCAGCAGTCCTACTTCTCAAATTTCTTGTTTGCGTCAGTTCAGCGCAGCACGCCATTGCTTGACTCATCCTCCTGGTATAATAAATGTACCAGCCTACCATGGACGACTGATTAGTGATCTTGTGCAGCTGGGCTTAGCAGACAAACCACGTGAACCAAATCCGCTGACCACACTTAGATAACCGAGGAATTTTGAGAGGGACATCGCCTGCTCTAAGCACTTTCTCAGTACCTAAACAATGATGCCAAGAGATGAGCTCTTTACAGTTGAAACCAGATCCAGGCACTTGCCGAAATTGATGCAGACCACCCTTCCCAATGAAGCAACTTTATAAGTTGTCGGTGGAAGTTCTATGTATGAGACACACTGACGTACACTTGACGGTCTGAAAGTATCGTCTATAAAGTTCGCCACCAATTGTCCAAATTACCTTGTATTGTAGACTGAGCCGTTCGACCTCAGAGCGAAATCTTACATTAACTTGTGGCGTGGTCAGTGCACGTCCATTTACAACGAACTGGTATTACTAGGCCTCACCACTGGACATCATTACCAGGCACCCATTCTTCGTCTTGGGCACTCTGATTTGTCCGAGATTCGATGTTTATCGACCAAATCTGGCCCAGTGACTAGCATGACCAGTGACGTAATATATTTTCGCCAACTCTCACGATAAAATAACCGGAATCGTGAAGCGTTGCAGACTGTATTTTCCCACACTCATTAGTCGGCATACACAAGCGTTGATTGCAAACAGGATGAACACGTAGTTCCTTGAAAATGCCATTGGAGACATTTGGTGTTTTGGTAGTAAACGACGACACCTTTGCTGATTACAACTATTTACGAAGGCGGTCTAGATCTGGTTGAGAAGAAACACGTGGAAACTCAAAGGAGAGTGGATAAATTGTAGATGGATTCGTAGTCACTAGCCAAGCAGTTACAAGTCGTTTGCAACGGTCTGTTGGCCATACAGAGCTACACATGGTGGCAGTTTAGATGCGCCAAGAATCACTTCTTTCTCATTGCTCATCTGGTTGATGACGAATGTGCTTTAAATAAAATATGCTTAAGAAGCCCTGTGATTGGCTCCCATAGACCCAGTAACAATGGTCGACATGGGAGGAGAATTCTCATTGTATCCCAGCACTTGTCTCCCTAGGCGTTCAGACCGTAGGGTGCGACTTTGAGTGACTGATAGAATCCAGTTAGCTTTTTTGACAGCTGCGTGGTGTGCAGCTACGGACAGTAGGTTTCGTAGGACGAACAGTGCTGAAGTGCTTAAAAACTAGTGATCAACAAGGGATGGAATGGCCATCAAAATAATTTGCTGATATCATGATACAAGGCAACGCGCTTTATTACGTCACACACGAAATCTGACAGAGCTATTGCTAAACGGCAGATTTTTTGGGTATTCAAACAAAGCAGAAAAATAACAAGCCTACCGGATTCATTCACTTCGAAAATTGAGGTTCTTGCGCAAAATGTGTAAAAGATAAGCTATATAATACAGGACAGCTTCTGGCATTTATGCAAGTCCGAAAAAACTTGAACGATCAACAAAAACCAGGTAGTCTGAAAGTGACTGTCGGGTCGCACAGGCCTGAATCGATATTGCTCCGAAGAAATTCACACCATCTGCACACTTTTTTCTATTACTCGGAAAGAGAAGTAAAGTACAACTCCGTGTCCCGTCTAGGAGGAAAAGTGCACTTGATTAAGGAGTAAGTGGCACAGTCGGGCTGCGATCGGGTTGAAATCCATGACGATCCGGATGCAGTATTCTGTTGGTCCCCGAAAGTGTCGTAGGGGCCGCTTTGAGTATGGGACTGGACAGTCTGTTTTTCGGGCAACGGACCTTCACCTAAACTATCGTTTAGATCGTTTGGCTTATGTTCATTGTAAGGTTGCCATACCGTCACGAAGAGACTGAACCTTACCGTGGTGTGACGGTTTGCGCAACTCAGCGACCCACTGAGCTATACTGGGGGGTGTCCCCGCGACACTCACAGAGTCTCTCATACCAGGTTGGTCAATGGTTAGAGGTCTGACGAACACAGTCTCCTGGTCCTCCAGGTTGGGGGTTGGAACATATGGCGACTTGTTCCGTAGAAATGGTAATGCATTTGCATTTCCTGCCAAACACCGCTGCCTTGCGGTTAGGCTTTTGAGCCAAAGGCTTTGGTTTAGGACCCTAATCGTCCTCCTGTCTAGGTGTGGGCGCCCTGACAGTATCCCAGCCCACGTACAACCATGTACGGCAGTGAAGCATCGGTGTTGAGCAATGATGTCATGCTGTCGATGATGATGATGATGAAGGTTGCCATAGAAAAGCCTCGCCTAGCCCTTTACGAATAATAATGTATCTCTAATGGCCGCTTTCAAAAGAACTTAGCGAGGCTGCTTTGCCGTGGAAACCTGCGAGTGGTTACAGAAAATCTTGAACGCCTCTGTCTGTCTGATATTGATGTCGCAAAAGCTAAACTTATTCAGCTGGTTGAAACACAGGCTCGCTTTCCACCATTTTTGGAGAGCAGACCGCTTGCGTGCCTGACTGAATTTGTCAACCATTATCATGTTACTGCAAGTCAAACACGGTCGCGACGATACGAGATGTTCCTCAAAAACGTGGAGAATATGGGACCGGTTGGTGGTTTTCCAGCCGATGTGGGAAAACATGAATAACCTACGTCGACTTCACCCAGATGCACCGCCACCTGGGCTCAACTTTACAATCGATCCGGGGAGAACTGACCGTAGTGTTGTGCAGGCAGAATTCCAACAATTTTTAAACCACCTCGTGGAAGTTAAACCTATTTAGCCCGAAAATGGCACCCGGTATACAACCGAACAGACCCACCCCAGTGACTTCATGTTGTCATCATCAGAGACAGCAAAATCAGTGCTAGCCCTGATGTTTCAATACCGTACAACCAAAAGGTTTACGCACTTATATTTGAAGCAATAGAGTGAAAGGAAGAAAAATAGTGGGTAAGAGAAGGGCCTGGTGCTGGCTTATCGCAAGCATCCTGAAGTGCCTGCACTACCAAACGCTAAACAGACAATCTAGAAAGAAACTGACAGCACGAAAGCCGCTTACGTCGGTTTGCCTCCATTTCTGTCAATGTCTCCAGCCAAGCGCAGGGGGTCACACTGACCCCATACCGGGGCACACCAACAAAAACTAAACTCTTCGTAATCTCTTTCACACCCTTCTGCCAAGTTATGCGTTGACCAGCTCGCCGTTTGTGCCATTCCGAAAGTGGCACGAAGAACAATACTCTTCGCGGTAGACAATGTTTTGGCATGCATAGAATACGGCCGAGCCACCACAGCTGATGGTGCTGGATGTTATTCGTGACTGACGTACCTGCTGCACAACCAAATACCCGTTTCCTAATTAACTCGGTACGAATTCGTTGACACCATCCGACAACAGCAGCGCTTCCGAGACATCAGTGGTGGAAAAATCTGAAAACGCCTCACATCATCTGTCCGCAGAGGCCATGGCTAAGCGATAAGTGCGCGTTTTGCGCAATGAAAAGCAGCAGCGGACAAGTGCATGATTGGATTCCACGAGGTATTTCAGAGTAAGTGGCAGATAGTGGCCAATCAACGCCACCGGTAAGTGATGGAAATGTGGTCTATTTGGGCTCGAATTTGGTTCGTTTGTGAACTCCATTTTGTGAAGCGATTCCCGCTGTCTTCTCGGGGCGTAAGCAGACAATAAACATGGAGCGGTGGGCTTCACTTTCTTGAAATTCTTTCACAGATGTTGCCAAACGAACCACGCAGAGGCGACTATCAACATGTATCC
>SJOL01005788.1:272960-320005 GCA_004794785.1 Opisthorchis felineus | reverse complement strand
GCAATCAGTTAAATACTGGCCAAATGCAGCTTCATTTGGGTCCATCAGCATGTTTCCTGACTAAAGTGTTCCGGAGAGGTGCAAATATGTTTAGCTCTATGGACTCGAGTAAGCAGTGATGCGAGTTTGCAATGTAACAGACAGAAACTCGTGAAGTTCAGATACTTTCCATTCTATATAAGCTTCCAATACACGGAGCGAGACAGTACTGCCGGTATTTCTGGCAATCAAAACTTCCGAAAATGGAAGCCTGCGGTGGTCCTGCTCAAATTCACGGGCGAGATATTGATCAGTTGTCCCAATTCTATCCTATGCACTCAGAAACGCCTGAGGGTTACTCTGAGACTACCTTGGTTTTATTAATTGGTCACGCTGTTTTAGACTTATACAAATGTTGCAAGCTGCATTGTATTGCGTATCTTGTACTGTTTTGCAAGTTTTGTGGTGGAGGAGAGTGTGCAAGCTGAATTAATCCGGCAACCCTGTTGTTCCTGTTAACTTGTTCAAATTTTTATTGTAAACATAAATAGAGAATTGTAACATCTGCCTCACTTGAATCAACGAAGCATTGCATGGCACGGAGTTGCTTGAGCGTTGCTTTCCTGGAACTACCACCCCCAAAATTCTCGTTTTAATTCGATATTGCACTGCTTTCCCACGCAATATTTACCACCAGCGTTGCACTGAGCCTGTCAGTAGAATTAGACACCCTTGACAGACTTTAGCCCATCCACTTTGGATGCCACCTACAGCGCAGGCTCTCTTCACTGACCTACATAGTGCATATATTTTTAACTGGACGATGGTTGGTGTAATTCCTTCCATCCGTTATGGTACATAGTAGATTTCAGTCTTGACTTCACTGACTGGACTGGGGTAAATTGGCTGATTTAGAAGAAGTTACTGAAACCGCTTTCCAACCTCAAATATGAAACCAGTTTATGAAAATGACACTTACATTCTGGAATCACATCAGAACCAAAATTGTTTATGCTGGTTTATGTATCCTTTCTCTTATCTTTTGAAGTGATAGCTTCTTCTGGAACCCGCGAATGAAATGCTCTGGTTTCTTAGAATTATATTACCCATCTGTTAGCATACCGCTTTTAGCATTGTAGTTCCCAGCCTTTCAGATTAGCTCAGGAGATATTAGGTATTTGCTGCACCGTAGGTCTTTTCATTCAAGTGAACTTGCTGACGAATTTGTAGGTCTTCATACAAAGGATTTAACAAAACTTTGGTAACCGACTTTCTTTAAACCTACCTCGAGTTTTGACGCCAAACTGTCTCCTACGAAGGTAATTTCAGCACCATGATATACATCTTGGACAATGCCTGTGATCGGAGTCGACTTCGGTGGCATGGATATTCTGTCTGAAATAGAAACACTACACCAACAAATGTAGTCATTGTATTGTGACCAAATGCGTCTACGGTGAACAGTGGTGCGCACTCACTCACTCACTCACTCACTCACTCACTCACTCACTCACTCACTCACTCACTCACTCACTCACTCACTCACTCACTCACTCACTCACTCAGTGCCCCAATGCTTGACTGTGATGGAATATCTCGCCTGCTTTGAACAGTGTGAAAATGGCCGTCAAATCCGATGAGGACTCTGGAACCAGCTGGTCGGAAAATAAAGAATTCATGCCCACGACTGGCACCAAGTCTATCAAAACCCGAAATAATGACTAGTTTCACTGGGCTTGTGGAGAATTAGTTGAAAGAATTATCCGGAATCATACAGGTCACCGACCACTTGACTATTGCGAAAAGAAGTGATGATGTGAAAAAGGTTGGTAACCGCCGAGCTAAATGGTGCTAAATTGGCGGAAACCCTCCCCCCCCGCACACACACGCATTATAAACACCTGGCGAGAAATTCACACTCCGTCTGAAAGAAACGCCACAGACCCAGCCTACTGGTGGTCTGAGGGATAAACCACTTCTGAACGCATACATTCCACATCCAATGCCCTCAGGGAAGCCGCTAGGTGGTGTGAAGTTTACAGTCAGCTCACAAAGTCAAGCGGTATCGAGCCGCCGAAACATGAATATGCATTTCACAGAAGAACATCGGTGAAGAGCCATGTAAAAAGGCAATGTCACTGTCAGTTCACCCTCTCAATCAATTGTCAAATCGCGTTAAGTTTTTCACTCATAAAAGTGAGTTGACCTTTTTGCTTAAGCTATTCTGATCCTCTGGCAGATCATAAATTGACAGGAAACTTCGAAATTGGTCGAAAGCACGGGTACCATCTGATGAGTTTTTGGGTGGAGACTGTAATTTCAGGACCCTTACATGCCATTTTCGTGACTCAGGGAGGGATCAGAAAACCAAACAGCAGTTAGTTAAAAATTTTACATGTTTTTAGCGAACAGTCCCAGAACATTTTGGTAACACTGCATATTACTGTGAAGGATTCTGCTCAATACTAACCAGCAGATCAACCCATCATAATTGCTCAGGGTGATTTATCCGGTAACGTGTATAGGAAGCATCCTAGACAACTATCTTCAGGTCAGTTGACTCCTTGCCCTGTCAGCAAAAATTCCGGTTGAAAATCTTGAGACCATCTTGACCTACCAACCACAACGGCAAAAAAAGAGAATCGTACTACCAAAAAGCCCATTGCCTTTCGATTTGGGGAGAGGTCGTAGCTCAGGGGTGTAAATATGATATGAAATAGGTGTCGTGTTAAAGAAGAGATCGTTATGGGTATCTTCGTTTGAGGGAAGCGGTACCGTACTGTGATTCACTTCAATAAGAAATATTATGCTTTCTGATGAGTGTCACTTTCTGGAAGTATCCGTTCTTGTAAATGCACAATTACTGTTTTTCTATGGTGCGAAAATTTTAACCAAACAGGCCACTTGATCGTTTTAGGGATTCGTCGCTGGTTGTTGCTTTCAAATCAAACTAAGTTGTTCGGTGGCTGCATTCTGTGCGGCTTTTGAGCACTAAGTTGCATAAATTGAACACACCTGAAAACAGGGAGCTTCCAGTAAACTGAGATATATGGGATCATCACAAAACCTGGCAACATGAGCCTGAGTAACTCCGTGTCATGCATCACACTCTCCCTTTTGAGTCGTAGCCAGGCTAGCACAGATTCCTTGTTCAGCGTGAAGCAGGGTCCAAGTGCCTGCCTGTCGAGAATTGTCTGTAGTCAGTTTAATCATGGACGGGGCGAAGAACGCTGCATGTTGCACGCCAGTAGCAACAGTTTTCCAGAAACTAATGTAAACAGATCAGATAGCAGCACGAGACAATTGGACTGTACGTCTAGTTGTTCAGTGGGTGTGCGTGTGCTTGGTCTTACTCTCTGACAGACTTACAAGCATGATCATATACACAAACACACAAAAGCAGCACCCGGATTGGCCTGGGTCAAGTGATTTTACACAACACAGTCGTTAGAATAAACAATCGTTTGATGCCATGTGAATTCAATCAGTCACGAATAGGTCAACGGACCTAATTTATTACGACACATTTTCAGCTGCCTAGGCCACAACCCCAGTTATAAGCTCATCGACGGTATTCTAAAAAAGCATTTCCAAGCCTCCTAAACAGGCATCATGAAACTCAGTGTGGGATTTGTTCTCCTTATTGTCGGTCTTGGAGTTGTTGCTGCAGAACTAGACAAAATAAGACTTGACAGTCGTGGGAATTTCGTGGATCAACAGGGAAGAATAATGCTGTTTCATGGGTTCAACGCAGTAACCAAAATGCCACCATGGTACCCAGAGGAGATGACTAATACCACCAAGCTGAAACTGTGGAAGAGTTGGGGAATCAATGTGGTCCGTCTAGGAGTTATATGGACCGGAGTGATGCCCAACAAAGGATATGTAGACAAAAACTATATGAAGAAGATTGGTGAAATTATCGATCTGTGTGCCGAATATGATATCTATGTACTTGTGGACATGCATCAAGACGCACTGTCAAGTGAATTCGGCATGTATGACGGCATCCCACGATGGCTTGTGGATGAGGCCTGCAAGACCCCATGGTGGTTCCGGTACCCTTGGCCGTATTGGTCACGTCCATCTGAACGCTACTGGTTCAAGAATTATCTCACTTATTCATGTGTGAATTGCGCTCAGCAAATGTATGAAAATACTTCGGGCATCTGGACATACTGGGGTGATTATTGGGAAGCGGTGGCCAAGACGTTTGGCAATCGTTCGAATGTTATTGGCTATGAGCTGATTAATGAGCCTGTGACGGGAAACTTTTACAAAGATCCACGAAGAGCACTACCTGGTAAGTAGACGTGGAACAATACTTTTTTACTTGTCTTCTTAGATGTCCGTTGAGTGTATTCTAACAGCCACCGGGGCGGAGTGATGAACTGCTTTATAAGCAATTGAAGCTGATATTTCCTTTGTTAGAAAGTACGCTAACAGGAAGAATAGTTTGGTCCTTAGTGGGAAAATGACGTTGCGCTGTTTTCTTATAGGGTGGAGTTACTAGTCGGTGTGATCATTAAGGGTAACTGCCATCATACTTCAATCTTTGTCCTCTATAGTGATACAGTATGGCCATTTGCAACATGAAAATACCCCCATCTAGAATTACTGATAGGGACCACTACCTCCACCAGGGAGGGGTTTTCCAGACTAAAGTATGTTCTGTGAGGGCAGCCGAAAGTATTTTAAAAAGCTCCAAATGAACCCAATCTTCCCGGCGAATGTAACTTTCCGACCAAGAACACTGTTTAGTAAGGCCATTGAGTTTTGCTGTCCAGTATTATTTCGAGGTCATACGGTTCGGTTCACTGGGGGGTTGGTCATGATTTAGGTGTCTGTTCTAGAGGGTTGAAACACTTACCCTGGTAGTTTGTCATGAACGGTAGAATATTAGTTGATTTCATCCATTTAGGATGAGTTCATTGGGTACATTATTTGGCTACACGAAGGAAGCCAAATGATTGTTATTAGGAAGAAAAATTTCCATTCGGATTATTTTTACCTGGAGTTCGAAAGATTCTACTGAATCAAAATTCAGCCTATTGAAGGCATTTTGTAAGCTTCCGAAAGAGTAATTCGAATGAGTTGAAGAAAGCCTGGCACCAAGGGGCTGTAAAACTAGAGCTGAGTTGTTTGATAGAAGAGGAATTCAGATGAAGTGGCTCAGTACCGTGTATCGGTGACCAGCGGTCTACTTGATGAGTGAGAGTTAACCGGAGGCGGAATACATGGGCAAACAAGCTAAACTGGTTTTATTCTCTGGTGTCCTAGACTGTTTCAGTCGTCACTGTTTTCTTTTGGCAGAGTTCACTGATTTTCTATGACCGATTGAATGGGACGAAACAGCAAGTGGAGTTATGTAACCCAAAACCAATTATATCAGGTACCTGAAATGAAGCTCTTCGTGACTGGGATCCATTCTAGTATTGTGAAGTCAATGCATCGATGTGGTTGTCACTGGCCGCTGGATGGCTGACGCTTGCTCTCAAGTGGTGCAACTGATGCACTGGGACAGCAGGTTTATCGCGGCTGCCTCTATGAATTCAGTCCTTGGTTAAGCATGACAGCATTTTGCAAGCTACCTGATCGTCCTTCGCTTAGTCCTGAAGAGTGACGGTCGAGTTCCGGTCTTTGTTCCACACTAGGTGTCGTTGTAGGGTGTATCCGTGCGGAAGAGCCAGCGAATTCTGAAGTATCAGTATCTTATAGTAGTCATGCAACGGATTTATAGCCTAGTGATACGATTCATGGCTACTCTTACTTATAGTGTTCATGTTAAGTTTGATGGATCGGTTGGAGTGTCCGCTTATTCAGAGGGCTTGAATGCAATGAGTCGGGTCACTCAAACGGTCCACCCTATTTGAGCTGAAATGTTACTAGTTTCAGTGGCGTTTGCTACAACTAGGGTTACAGCATCAACAGGTATGGGGTGTATTTTCAAATTTGGAGGGACGCGAAGCGTGTGAGATGTAAAAGCGACGGGAATACCGAGAATCTTGATGGTTGATATGGAGCCTTCATTTTATCGAGACACAAAGAAATTATCATTTGTGAAGAGAGTTCCTGTGTATTTTAAGACAGGTAGATGTTAAACAGGTATGAACAACAGACAACCAGCCAAAATCTGAGGATTGTCTACAAGCGAATAGCTCCACGTTGAATAGCTAAGGATCTTGATGGGTCTTTGTTTACGGAACCACATGCATGGAATCAACAACGTTCAATTATGTGGTTCCCAGAATTTTGACCCCACAGGTCTACGATGTTATCCACCGCTCTGTTTGAGTACAGCTAACTCTGGAATTTCCGTTATTCTGGTTAGGTGAAGTGGGTCACTGATCAGCATGATGTGAATTGCAAGCATGCATGCCAGGTTCGGAGTGTACGTTTGTAGTGCTAAAACTTGCCTGTCTACCCCTTTTATCCAGTTACCGCCCGTCAGTGTGAACCAAGCAGTGTCGCAAATTGCTTCCACTACTGCCCAACAGCAAACTCCTGTCGCATTATCCCTGGTAGTTCAGCAGTCACAAGGATCCCGCGGAGCCATTTCACAGATTCTGTTCGGCAACCAGCTTGGGCGGGTTCTCCATACTAAAATCAATCCGGTTTTCTGCCTTGCCTGCTACTTCAAAGATACATAGCTCTAGGTTGGCTTAGCGACACTACTGCACCGAGCTTATCGCCTGTTCTGACTCATTCAGCTTGAGTTGACATTACGTCATTTGACATTTGGCTCCTGCTGTCTCCAAACCACTCCATCTCCAACACTACAACAAACATGGTGAGGTTCGGAGTGACCTAACATACAAACTCTCGGACTATGTCGCAATTCTAGGCTCCAAGCTTGGGGCAATGATCAGCTGGTGTCCTGCCCAACCGCAGAGCTTAGTGGCCTAAACCTAATGTCCATTGAACAATGTGTGGCAAGAAACGGTATGGCATGCTTACCGAAATACACCCATTTGCAAACCAATTTGATTTTGCGGGAGACTCACCTTCAACCCAGCTGAATCTCTCATTAATGATGTCTTTAAAACGGTGCAGGTGTGTTTATACGGGTATCGCCCTGCATGAGGCATCATAAGGTGTGGTAGCTGTAAACCAAGCTAGCCAGAAGCTGTTTCCGGCATGCCGCTTTATTAAGACAAAATTATCCTAAAAAGAAAAAGTGGCTAACTCGATAGCAACGCTACTGAAAGTAGGATGTGCATAACTTTAATGCACCGCTTGCGGTTTGAACACGCGCCTTTGGCGTCCCCTAAGATTACTTCTGTAGAGCAGTAGGTGTTTCAACACTGATAATCTGGAACTCTGCCCTAACTGAGGATAGCATCCGAAAACAATAAGTTCTCCTGTCAAGCTAAGCCGATTCTCAAAGCGTATAAAAATCTAAACGGGCTGTGCGCGCAGCTTTACCAAAATCCTAAAATAGAGGATAACACCTGGGCATTATGGCCACCTAAACGCAGAATGGGGTTTTTCGAGAGCATCATCTAGAATATGGAGTGAAGAAAGGCCATAAGGATATCATCTGGTATCATTAGTAATCTTCTTCATAGGCTACCAAAACCGATATTGCGTTTTTATGACGGAACATTTTGAGGAAAAAAACATTCTTAACTCGGCTATATTCTGCATGGCCACTTCGATTTGGGCATCCTTAAGGAAAGACAGCAGCCAAAAATTCGTACATTATTCGAAAAGACTCAAAGGTTCCAGCTAAAGATGTTAAAAGCTTTAGAGGAACCAAAAGCACACAATCATGTTGGAGAACACGAGACACAAAGCTATTTTGACGGCACCAAGAGACAGTTTATTTGATCGCATCAATGAAACCAGTCATCGGCGATTAAGTGCTACAAAAATGCGAATGACTGTCGGCGTATCAAATACAATGGAAGTGCCGTGAAAGATCAAAACAAACCGTACACCGAGATATCCGAACTTTAGGGGCCTACTCGGAGTTGAAAATTACGCAGATTAACGTTTTCCAGTAAACTCGCACTCGTGCTTATCATAGTGACGCAATTCTTATGAAGCACTTCTTCCGTTTCCATCTATTGATGGAGCACCTGTTCACCAAAGAAATGTATAAAGTCATGCGCATGAACATCAAAAATTTGTTTGAAGAGATATGTCACGAACTGCTAATGGCCGATTGACGGTCGATAACTTAACAAGCGCTGAGCAGCACAAAATTCAACATAATTTGTCATACTTCAAAAAACCACCGACGGGTCGCACATCGGGAGGAACGGATGCTAGTCACGCTGTCTATACATTGTCACCATGTGTTCCTACCGTAGACTGCTTAGAGATTCTCTGCGCTATTCACTTCCACTGAATGATCATGGTGCTTTGCCTACTACAGGATTTGGTTCAATACAGGGACAACAAATGTTTACCAGTGGGGCTTCATAAGGTTCGCTCGTGCTTGCCGATTTTTTGCCCATAGTCCCCAAAATAGTCGTTTTTCCTGTCGTCAGTTGTGCTATACTGAAAAATAGTGAACCAGAAACTGTCATCGCGAACAGTTTCAATGGATTCAGTAGAGTGTGTACCTCATTAGTATACGTTTTTTCAGCCCGGTACCAATTCTGAAAACGTTGTTTTCGGATATCCGACCGATCGCTGTGCTTGAAGTTTCTTTAATCAGGTGCACCCACCCGCCATTCAGATTAGCTGGAAACTTGCACCATATTCTAAGCATCCTCACCTGTTGACTGTACGTCGATCCGCCGGAGCCTGCGATGCATCGGCTTTTCCAAACGGCCAAGCCAGCTGCTAGATATCTCAGAATAAGTTGTGTGCGTGCACAGATCCAGCGCACTCCTGGCATCTGCTCCAATAAACCTATCGTCTGTGTTCCTTCATAGTGGTCAATCGATAGGCCGACCTCTACAGACTTCCAAATGGACTGGTCTCTCAAGACGCTGTCTATAGGTGGATAGGCTCCAAGCACGCACTGTCAAACCAGTCATTTTGGGGGCACTCAAGCTCCGTTTTTCAGGGCCTATTTAGGAAGAGCACGGTGTAGCGACCAATCTGCTTTATGTAGTGCACAAGCCGCACAGTCGACTGAAATGAAAAGTGCGCGTTTATGTAAAACTAAGTTTCGTATGGAGTCATGAAGACAAAACTGCCCAATTTCAGGCAGTTTAAGAAGCGCATGCTGCAGAAGCAGTTTGGGAATCTTCATGTGAAATTAGCAGGCTTCTGTTTTGCTGTGACGCTCACTTGCGAAAAACAAAGTGGGCCTTGCTATGTCCTGAAACCTTGTAAATAAGAGTTACGAGTATGATTGTACATCTATGTTTGTTTCATGGTTGTACAGAATCACTTTATTTCATCTGCGTTTTTGCAGCATACATGGGACGAAACTACCTTCTTCCTGTCTATGATTATCTGGTGGATCGAATAAGAAAAGTCGATACGGAAACACTAATATTCTACGAACCTCTCACCTACGCGGTCTTCTTCCGACCGACGATATTCGGATCTGGAACCGGATTCAGCCGCGTGCCTGGCTCATTGACTGACCCAGAAGCCGCCAGAAAAAGCGTCTTGTCTTACCACTACTACTGTTGGCTATTCCAGTTGGCTGATCTTTCAAGGAATATGACATTCATGGAAAGAGCCATTTGTGATATGGTGAGTTGAGATGTTGTGCGAACATGGGATATGTTGCTCTTGAAATTACTTTTTGTTTGAAAATTAAATTGACTTGGTACAATCAGACACATCACTCGTCCTATACTTCGCAGCGTTGATGGGCCTGATAACATGCTTAGCATTTAGTGTGCTTTTTGATGTGACATATCAGATTGGTAATTCATCCAGGCTGTATTTCATCAATGGGCGAGTAGAACAGAAATGATAAACATGAGTATCGTCTCTGCCGTTTAAACGACAGACATGCTGAGGAAGAGTGTTACTATACTGCAACGCGTAAATGTTCCGTAATACGAAATTTCCTAATTGGAAGCAAAGTATGGCTGTAGGAAGCACGCTATCTGCACACCAGTGGCAACTGACATCCTAAAAATGCATACCTACTGGGTGACTGAAAGTGTTACATCTCGCTCACCACATAACCAAGATTATCCCATAGGTATACAGCAAATATTCTTCTATCTATATCGGTGGATCCACGCAAGTTGACCTCGGAGATATCTGAAATTTGGTGTCCTTTTACTTAGCCTAGTTGTTGCTAAACAAAACCTAACTAGAGAGTCACTTGCTGGCACGTTGTCATTCCTTGTTGGTATGTGCACCACTTTTCGCTGTGGCCTACGTATAACCTCTCTAAAACAACCCATTTTAACCAGTAAAACTGCTCTCCATAGCCTCTTAATTATGTGATGTAATCACTAATTGCTTTTATGACTAAACTCTACTGAGAGGAATCTTAGTCGGTTTCTTCATTTGTCTTGTCTATTTGCTTACACCAAGAAGAGCCCTATCGATGTCACCACTTTCTACCACTAAACAGACAATAACTCCAAGCGTCGGAATAACCTCGTGAGCAAACACGAAACATCCTACAGGTTTTTCGATAAAATTATTTTCTGCAAAGACGGTCAACGTGATATGAGTTACATAAATGAGAGAATAATCTAGGATTAGACAAAGGATGCTATAGTTTGCCAAATACCAAATGCACTGCCAAAGGCTACTGCGTGTAAGAATATAGTAACGTAAAGCTGGAAATCACGTCCGACGGGCTAGGCATAGTTTTGTCGGCTCAATGTGACTGTACTTAACGTATAAGGAATACGTATTCTAGCGTACGCGCAAACTGCTGTTTGCACTTGATAGCTTCATTTGAAGCATACAGAACTGCCTCGCTGGAGGCAAGTTTGGTCTAGGCGGAGGGAGGTAACCAACGTTGAAGAACAAAGTGTTCTTAAAAATGACACAGCTCTCTGATGCAAGGAAGCAACCACAAACTGACTGCGATGTCTAACCTCGTCCGTACTTTGCCATTTCGAAGGAACTGACACCGACATTCTTGATCACACATCATGGTTCCGTTCTCAGATAACTGGTGAAAATTTGGGCCACATTGTTCACTGCTCTACTGCTTCTACATCAGAGATGAAATCCTTCTTCAGAGGTTCAGAGTTTACACTGTCCGAGTTAAGCAACCCGTTGTAACGTCCTGTCTAGCAAGTAGTAACAGGGTATTTGCCCACAAAGTTTAGCGGTTATTACGTCAAATTTATATTACCCATTGGTACAGCAAAACGCTGAAAAACATACAGCGAATTATAACAGGGAAGCTGTAACTCCGACATATTGAAAGCCTTTCCTCCACCGTGAACATGTTGCTTTTGGCCAGCAGGTATGGTCGAGGAGACAAACTTAGGTGACCATAAACTATCATAACGTTTGGAACCAACATGTCCAGATCCAAGTATTGTGGGGAGATGTTGGAAAGAGTCGAGACACGGCATTTTGCTTCAACTTTTGGTCATTAAACAAATACTAAAAAACAAGCTGGATCTTGCCGACGTCATTCCAGAGTAAAATACGACAAGTCAAACCATGCAACTTGACGTCTTGATGAATGGCCTTGACAAATTTACCATCCCAACTACTATACTTAGGTGATTCCGGTGGCCGGAATGCTGACCATTTTTGGTACGGTTTTACTACTTTAACTGGATGTTAATTATTGTAAACGTTATCGGAGTTCTGCATAATACACAGTTTGACCATGTATTTACATCGGCTACACGTTCTTGTACCCAATTTGGAGAAGCACAAGGTAATGGGATGAAGATACTGGAGAGTGACAGTGGAATTCATCCTCTGCGTAGCTTTATGATTTACAAGGTAAACTCTGTACTTCGGCAACTATTGACCGATGGTTAACTGGCTAGTCAGGTGATCGTTGCCAATGATGTCCTTTATGGAAATGGATCCAATGAGCGATTTGAAGTGCTGGGGAAAAACCAAGACAGAGAACTTTGTCTTCTACACTGACCTCCTGAAGCACACAGGTAATCCTATGCCACTGAAATCAACTACTACCAAGGTTTAACCTTAATAGACGGGTCTTATACACCAAACCCTCATAGTCACCCCAGGATACCAATGACACAGGACAACCTGGCGATTTGTCGTGTGAGCGAAGTGGGTTAACCAGCCGAAACCCCCATCTGTACCCATGCTTTTTCAACATTTTTCTTCTTTCAGACAATGATTAAAAACAGTTGAATATTGTGCGTCGTATGGAACCTAGTTCTGACCCACCACAAGTCTCCTAATCGTGGAATGACTGAGTGAGTTGGGTTGCACTGGGCGCTACACCCGATAGTCTTCGGCCTTAGTGTCAGTGGGGTCTGCTGTGTCATCATCTACCAGGACTTATTCAGGAGTAACAGGATTTCCGGCTTCACAGCATGTTACCATATTAGGATCGTGCACCCCCTAACCATATTACCGTAGCACTTATGAACCCACAAAGACTAGAAAACCCCAAGAATAATTATCAAATAAAGTGTTCGATCAAAATGATCTTAAATCCCCCAACCCAGCAGCCCCAAGAGTATGGCACGCTTACTGACCGACAAAACCTTTTAACTGACATTCACCCCCTGATGTAGTTGACTAATCGAAGGATATCTTGCTGGCTTGTCCTACGTCTGCACTGCAACGGTCAACCTTGTAATCTATTCATTTGACCTGATGAAACGTAACCCAGTTATGAATCCACCGATTTTTTACTAAACGTCTGTGGAACAAGGACTCCATCCTGCTTACATGAGGTAGCCTAAGTGCATCTGGTGAAAAACACGGTTCTGCAAATTTTCGGAATGTCTAATAGGGTTTCATATCGTAAGACATTTATCATTGCATGTTAAACTCTGTTCTCGCAAGGAAACTTGCTAATATTCTGGTCCCATAATCTTTCATGGCCATCCTGCTCTTATGGGACAGGAGCTTTCGGCGTTACTTACACAGTCACCTGTGCTGTAACTGGCAGGTACGGTAAGGTTTCTGAAAATTTTACCTTTATCTCTCAATATGCCTCAGTACACCGTCTTATTTCTTGTTTGTCATCTGTGTATTAATTAAACGTGAAAGTGAGTAAGCATTGTCGAAGGTGGATATTGCGTTTTATTGTAATTTACAGTCGTAACTGAGTAACACAATTGTCGATCGCTGTGCATAAAAAACCCCTTTTGGATCAGATTATCGCTAGTAGTGGTTTATGTCCATTCGGAGGGATAAATTTCAGAACTTTTAACTTTTTGTGAAACTTTTTAACCGCAAAAACAAGGACCACTGCTTGCTTCTAGATTTGGGCATTGTTCCCTTCCGGTGCATTCAGTGATAGAGACGCATGGCAAACGGCCTTTTTGGATCTATTCGAAAACCGGTGCAACCGAATGGTACATGTGTGTTGTTCAGAGGCTCCACTGCTGAAACGATAGGTTAGATTGTAATGTGTAATCGGCACCTCTGAATCGAGGATGCATTCGATCACTGAGGCGGATTCCTCACGTCTTTTGGACAAAGTTCGTTTAGTGCATTCTGAAAATAATACACTCATTGGAGACCGCAGACTATGCAGTTGAGGAACAAAACTTCCACATTGGCTGATGAGTCCCAAAATCGAATGCAGCCGAGATTTATTCGAAGGTGCAGGCTTTGTTACAATGTCCCGATCCTGTTCTGGGTCTGGGCCATGACCTTGAATATTTCTTAGAACCTAAGTAGTAAACGCTTGGTAACATGAGTGATCAGTCTGAACTTGAATCAAAGGGACTTGAACTTGAAAAAAACTACTTTCAGGTTATTGATATGGGCTCAAGCGGATGAAGTTACAATATTAAGGTCATCCATATATGCCATGGCAAATGGCACTCCCTCAAGCAATGTACCGGTGCACAACTAACTCGAAATTGGAGTCTGTTTATCGACACGATTCTCAGCGGGTATTATGTTCACGAGATCGCGGTAAGCGTTAAAAGAATCTATATTGAAAAGCACGTTTATTCCATTAGACCTTTCCAATATGCCTCTTGTCACCACAGGACCGTGTGATATCATTTTTGTACAATTACAATAACCGGTGTAACCCAAGAGGTGCAGTTTACTGGACATATGGCTGCCAAACTTTGCAATCTGTCTAATTCTGCCTACAATTTTGGGATGACTCATAGTGAGTTGTAGGTGTCGCACGGAACACAGGGCTGACTACGACTTTTAAGTTTAATGCAGCTTGCGTCTCGGTGAATCGCTCAAGCCCAGTTTCAAAAGCATCATTATTATCCAATTTCAGTGATTTATTCTGACTATTAAGTCCTTTCACATTTTGCATGTAAACAGTAAGTATGAAAGTGTTCGTTGCTACAGTGGATGCATCAGGAATGGAGAAACACAGAGCTCTGAGTAACATCACATAAACCTAAACCATTCTATCTAGTATGCTCCAAGCAATTTAAGTTTCTGATGCTCAGTGACGCAACAAATACTGTGGGGTGAAATGGAGCGAAGAGAGAACTCACATTCAAATTTTCCCATTCTCCATTAGCACTTCCTGCAACGTGTGGCTGAGTGGCTGGCCGATTAGCATCCATGTAAAAACCCGAGATAACGGTTATGTCCGATGCTGTGCCCAGTTGCAACAAAACGACACGTTGGTTGATGTGAATGGTCATGTATTTCCTCCGATGTCAAACTTGGTATTCAGATGTTACATACGCAAAATTAAGGCGGCTCCCGTGTTGACGTTGGTTTTTCTACTGCGTCGAGTAGTGGCATTATTGAGATTCTTCATACTGCTAATGCTGTATTTCCGACAGTCGGATGGGACAAAACATCACAAAATACCAATCTTTACAATTTGGAGAATCTTGTCGGAGATCGAACGAATCTATCGTGCTTAGGCAGCATAATTCCGAGAAATTGGCTCTGCTAATTATTTGACACACTTTTCATTTCAGCTGAAGGTGGACACGGGGTCGTCTTGTAGCATAAGTGAATCAGTCTGCAAGTTTATATATATATATATATATATATATATATATACACTCCTATGACAGCCTGTAAAGTAACAGCCGGTCTCAATTTCATTTGTGATAAAATTTTCGCCCTTGTGTCAGCGTCTTTCGATGCTTGCAGACACGGACGAAAATCAGCCATTTAAATTAGTCTGTAGTCGGTTCTAGCAGTCAAAATTTCCCACGTTCTCGACTGACTATGGTAGCGTGCGGGACCCTTATGAACGATTTTGAGAGATTCTGATGAAATCTGGGATGATGCGTGTCAGGAAGGTCAGATTCCTGAAAATTTTCCCAGAATACCCGAAACCTACTGAGACCCTCAATCTTCACTAAACGCCAATCAGAAAGCCTTGGTTCGAGGTCAGACCGTGCCTTTCAAAATATGGTGCGAGGCCGTTGTATTTGCGCGCACTCACTTGGTTGCAATAAAGCCGCTGTCTTTTTCCGCTACTAGGCACTGGAGCGGGGACAGTAGTTAGATATAACAATGCGACGGGATGTAGAGGAACGCCGTCTATGTCATTCAGATTTTCTCCGTTCACTTTGAATAGATCCTCTTCCTTATACCAGTTTTCAGATATGATAGGATCATCTGGCGGGTATAGAAATCTGAACTGGTGATAATGATGTAGGGCCAGATTATTCTTTCGATTTCGTCACTCTTGCGACTTATCAGATGGGCGTGGTTCCAGAGATTTCAGCAACCCTGTGTTCTACTTGAACATGAAATTGCTAGCTTACATACTAGCTTACATATTCCTTTGGTGTTAACGGGAGTGTCAGCAACCTTATGAGTAGTGTGTTCTGACGAGCAAATATACCGCGAATATACCGAATATCATGCCAGTTACAACAGGAGGCGGTCTTTGTGCAGCACATTCTGTTGAATAATAGCCCAACTGAGAGACTCAAATAGTCTCCTGTTAACATTAAAGTAATTTGAAAATGAGTATTTATTGTTAGCGGTGAACGTAGTGTGCATTGCAATCTGTTCCTGTTATTCCTGCAATGTGGCCTCTTGATCTGACACCTTACAAGGTGATATGAGGAGAAAATCAGTGAGCAGAGCACACAATGCATCAATAGTATGTACGAGAGGTTTGTCAACCGGTCACGAAGCATGAGAGGGCAAACCAGTCGAATCAGCTGACTAAATATGCACGCCTAACACCATGGTGGCTCATGAGAGTTCAGGGGAATCACCTCCCGGAAATTGTTGAGGGTATGCATTTCCGATAAGCTCTGACAGGAGCAAAACTTCGGTTCATTGCTACTGATCTCTGGTGCGGACACACCAGAATAATTTTTCAGGACAGGAGGAGAACAATTCAAACGGGATTGATGTGAATGTAAAATCGATGAATCCCGTAACCAGCCACCACTCGTTTTCGTGCTGCTTTAGGAAATAAAATTTTGATTAGGACCCGATATTAACTGAATAGGCAAAAGGTGTACTCTGTAGCGAGCAGTAGACCACTCGCTCTCATGCGCTCTGGTCTCTGTGTGCTTGTCTGTCTCTGCGCGTGCCCATTCGGTGGGGCATCTAGTGTCTGTTAGTGGTTCGCCTTAACCAATAAGTTACGTCTGCTGTTGGTGAAGCGTACTCGCTCTTGGCTAAATGCACCAACTTCCTGATGGGCCGTGTTGTTCTTCATCCCGAAACGATCAGGCAGTTTAGCGGTTACAACATATTCCACAGTCGCAAAAGGGCTAACAACATTTTAAGATGCTCAGACTCATTTGCCCAGTTACCTAAGCTGTCAGACTGTGTAATCAAGCGCACGATCCCAAAATCATCGTCATTAGAAGTCTCATTACAACTTGCCCTAGCCTCCGTGGTGTCTGTGGGCGCATACCATTGTCTTTCATTGGCATATACCGTATCACGGTATTTTCTAGTGGGATACTGATAATTCTGGATTGACCAGGTTACAAAATTGTCCTCTTTCAGTACTATCCTAACAATTCATACAAAACATGGCCTCTAGTTACTGGTTTAGCGTATTCAGGTCCTCAGATAGTTGTCTACGAATCATAGTACAACATATTTCTCCCTAATACTGTCTTGTCTTTTATCTAGATAATAGTGTTGAAAGTCCAGATGAGTCTGATGAATAAAACACGATGTTTACCCTTAAATTTGGATTGTTAGTACATGTAAATGTGTCCAAATTTTTGGACGAAGTTCTACCACCCTGAACAAGTGAAAGTTTGTTATGATTTATTCGAGAAAACATTCAGCGTTTTACTGACCAATTCACCCCTGTTAACAGTATCTTATTCCGGCCTCCTTTGAGAACAGCGCCAGAGCCGTCAAACAGACTGGAGGTGGGCGATTTCTGACCGAATTCGGTTTCTGTGGGCCTGATGGTAATCCGAAATCGATCAATACTGTCGAGTGCAGTAACGTGTTGGACCAAGCCGACAAACATTTCCAGTCGTGGGCATACTGGGACGGAAATTTCTTTGATGCATCGGGGAATCCGATCCAAACACATGTGGGTTGCATTTTTGCCAATATGGACTTAGCTTGTTGCGCATACCTAACTGTGAGATTCCGGTTCGTAGTCTTGGTGTCTGGCTTTTATCCCCATGATGGCATACGGCAAGGACAACTTGGATGGTGGTCGAGTTTTTCGCTAGGCCTGAAAATCTTCTGCAAGTTCGCGCATCACTGCACACCCATCACGCGCACAACCACCAAGGCACAACTCCTATGCTCTTCACAACAAAGCGCGAGCTCGAACGTGAGCTCGAGATAGCCCGGTGGTTAATGCGTGAACTTACTGACTGGGAGGCTCCCATGTTTCCTTCGCGTTTGTACGGCAACCAGGCACCCAAAGGGTAATACAGCTGAAATATTATTGTTACTATTATTAGTAGCAGTGTTATTATTAGTATTATTGTAACATCGCACTGATGATGTCACCTCGATTGATGAGGACACGTCTGCAACACACTTTCCAAGCTCAGCGAACAACTCAACCAACAACCAAACGATCTGAGCGACCAACCTTATCTTCTGTTTCAGAAATCTCAGTACGCGTACATGTTTTCTTGGATATCTTTCCCAGTACACTCAGTTTTTCTGTTAATGCAAATTTTTGTGGTTCGCGTGCAATATTTTTTGAAGAACAGCATAATGTCACCTTGCTAAATTATGAAACGCCTGTTACTATACTGGGAGTAAACCAGCTACTAATCCTAATGACTAATGGTTTTGGGAAACGTTGACAAAAATATAATCGAATAAAGAGGGGTAAGGAGGTATCCGACCCCCAGATCCCAGTTTCGATTTTCGCAATTTAGCTTATCGTTTGAATTTCGTGTGTGAGTTGTCTGACTGAATTGTCTCGAGCTCATCCACTGAGTTACTGAGCCACCGATTGGTTTGTGAACATGAAATATCTTTACAGTCAACTACATTGGACTCCAAGACCTTGCCATTACATAATATCTCAAAATGGCTTCCTGTGTGTTGTTATGAACTGAAGCATCTTAGCATCTTAGCATCCAAAGTGTTTGTACTTTGCACTCCCTTGGTTCTATCAGGCCTAATGACCCAAGTTTTGAACGACGTGGTTGTTAGGAAGAAGAAAAACAATCTCATATATCATATGTAGATCAAGTAGAGTAGAGTAGAGTAATGGCCCAAGTACACTATGAATAAACTGAAAACGGCGATGCATTCTTATATTGATTTTTACAAAACATCGTGCATAACTTTTGTGTTTACTCGTATTGTGTACCAACTTCTGGTTGTCTGTGTTCAAATAATAACTAAGCTAAGTTTTGTCCATCGATCTGTCTGTCCTTTTTGTGGGACCGTATGCTAATATTCTCCTCCACCAGTATCCACATAACTCTAAGTAGTGAAATTATTTAACGCGACAGGTCGAACAGGATGAGATAGTTGAATAATAATCATGCCACCCAAGACTGATGGTCGTTTAAGAGTTAGTGAGATTCGTTAACGTTTTTGAATCGCGCAGTATCCAATTCCTACAACGGATTTCACACGGAACTGTTTGTATATTCAGCAAATGTTTGTCTTGATTTAGTACAATATTTTATCAGCTAAGTTGGATATGCTTTCTCAAGACTTTTTGGTTTACGTTTCTGGTACATCCTACTTTAAATCCTGCATCCCTGAAAGATTTTTGAGACATTAATCCAGAATGCTTATATGCTGCTACTCTTTGGTTTGCCTGTTGTGAAATTGGCAACATGTTTTAGCAGCTGTTTGTCCCTTAAGAGTGTGTAATTCGAAATGCTCTTAGAATGTCGTGAAAGGATAAGCTGGATGAACCACTGGCATAGTCTTATAAAGAGTACCGTTACAGCGAGCCTTCTGCCACAGAGAAAATTTTCTGCCCTGGCAAGTGCGGTTCAAACTGTGTAACGAGGCTCCTCCTACAGTGGTTTCACACAGTGGTTTCACACAGTGGTTTCACTGGAATTGGGACGTCTAATTTACTAATATAGTGTTATCACACTGGTGACACGTCAACTTCTCTGCGAACCGTTTAGCTCCGGGAACATCGAATCACATGGGAAGCAACGTATTGGCGCGCTAAGAAAACAGTCCTCCCGCACTTAGCAGCCATCTGCTGCGTTACAGGTCAGGAGTTAGCTACAGCATGCATGACTTAATCTCTGAAATAAACATTGAGCAACTGACAGGACCAGTTAGGTGTTCACATGCCTCACTCAGACGGAGGTTAGGTTTGCGCAGTTTTGAAGCTTCACCCGTGTGCTTTGTTGTCGCCATCAACCGGGCTATGCTCATAGTGCAGCCACATGCATCCGAAACACGTAAATCACATAGCGTTGAACAGCAGAATGATATTGGGCTGGGGTAATTATACATGTATATCTAATAGACACATTTAGAGCCGGCTAACTCACCCGCCCAACGTACAGGACAAGCCTTGGTCCCACGCAAGCTGTGTCTCTGTTTGAAATACATCACCTGTGTGAGAATAAGTGAACGAAAATTGAGTTGAAATCTCCCACGACAATTAGGTGCGGTATGATAGAAAGTACTCAAGGCTCGTAATTAGTGGTTAGTCTTTAAACTGGAAGTTGTCAGGTGACAGTAAATCATGGCAATTGGAGTTGTTCAATGGGTGATGGGTTTAAATCACGGCTTGTGTACTCTACATTGATTCACAACGCATTTTAATGTGCTTGGACCAAGATATTTCGTCTTCATTTTGTTTGGGAGGTCTTCCGTTTTGAGTGATGCTTCGAGTAAAATCTGGTCGGTGTGATCTACGTTGTTTTGTTGGCTTTCAGGGTTTATCTTAGATATATTCACTAGAGCATTACGCATTCCCGGGAATGGACAAAACCTTGCTACGTCAGAACAGTTAACCGTTCAAATTCGTCGTTCAAAATCAGATCCAAATCCAAATGGCAAAATTGACCCCCTAAATTCAGGATTGCGAAAACTTTGACGGTTTCAGCCCTCAACTTACATTATGGAAGAATTTGGGAGGCTTATTTTTTATAGCCCAACAAACAAAATTATGCATCAGTTCAATAGCAGTTAACTCGTCTCAGTGTATATCCATAAATAGAAAACAAAATAAACCGATGTTGCGCAGTCTCTTCGCACCTAACTACATGAGAACAAGTTCCTGAATTTTCAGATTGTTTTCTTTTCCACTGCGTACGTTCCACGTTATATTCTTCGTACGTTATCTAGCGAAAACCCAGTGAGCAAGGCTTAAATTTCTTAAAGTATGGAGAGTGTCGAGTGTATCGAGGTGTTTTCTGGCTGTCATAGCGACAAGGTTCTTCTGCATAATGAAAATAGTCTGTTATTTTTTCCACCCCAACAGCTGAATGCGTTTAGCAGAGTGTATCCATTGCGCACTTTGGGTGCCCCGATCCGCTACAGTTTTGACCCATCGACGGCAGACTTTTCATACTCCTTCCACTTGTCCTCAATAGAAACCAAGAAGGATCTTCTGGTTGCCGATATTTTTGTTCCGGTTCACATTCATTACCCGAAAACTCTGGTTCCTCAGGTCTCACCCACTTGGTTGAATGTCACACTAGACGGCAACCATCTCAAAGTGGTTGCGCCAGCTGGAACCAAACAAACCTCCTCCAAGGTCAGCGTCTCCATCTCCAAATCCCGATGTCCTACCGGTCAGGCGGTGTTTAATGGTCATTCCGGTGCTCTAGGTCGTTGTGATCAATCAAACTACTGATTGATCATCCGCCCGAAATCCAGAAAAATCTACCTACTACCAACTTATTTGGATACCGTACAAAATTCATGGATGACTTTCAGTGTTTTGTCATACGCACCACTGATTTAAATTACTTGTAGCAACAGTGTCATAATTTCCACTTGTGTGACAAATCGTTTTCACTGGCACTGTTGTCGTTTTACCATGGTAGTCAAGGGATGATCACACCCAATTGCCCAATCGAAGCTCCGAGAACATCATCAACAGTGAGCTAATGCACACCGTAAACAACTCACCCATGCATTGATATCCACTAATTGACAGAAATATCTGCTTTCAGGTCACGAACCGACATCAATTTAATGAAGTCCTAGGGGTTTTCTCTCCATACAGCTACTTATAAGCACAATATGGTTGATTGACCATACAAATCACAAGGCAATTATTATGATTTAAGTGAAAAGTGACAGACGATGAAACTGGTTATGTGAAACAGCTGAGTATGACGGCTTTACTCGTGAACATATTCACTGAGGTTACAGAATCTTATTGGTGACAGTTCGCTGAACATGGTGAGCCACTCTATTTGGGCACACCGGGTTATACGATGTTACGAGGACAAAACACAGCAATCAATCTCTTGGTCAGAATGTTCTCCCCTGCCACCAGATTCATAAACCTTGCATTATTTTCCCTAGATAACTGAAATGGTTGGGGAAAAGTTTTGTTCACCATTTATTGGTTTGAAGTGACCATTCCACTCAAAAGGATCATGCACATACACCGGAAAATTTTTTCGCAGTCCCGTCAAAATTTTTTCACCATTGTCCGCAAAGTGTCGTTGTATGACCACCTCCATTATTGTGACCGGTTCTGAGGTATCCAATCGAATACTTGATTTGGAATTCGTAGGCTGGGCTTCCCTCTTTCTGACAAAAATTGGAAGATTCATCCAAAAGTCACAGCCCAGAATTTTTTATCATACTTGGAGGGTGGGCCTTGAATGTACTTTGGGACTGGTTTAAACACGAACACAAAAGTCATTTTACAACAACCTAGCCAGCTCTTTAGGACGATGCTTTTCAACCAGTAGTTAGTGGTCATTATGGAATGGGCTAACCCAATGTGTACAAGTCTAGAGCCAAAACATCACTCATCAGAATAATTTATTTTCGTCCAGTTTACCGCGTCCATCTGGGGAGCTTATCCGATTTCTCTTAATAGGTTCCTTTGACTTCCTTCCGTATTGTCTCACACGCTAAAGTTAGGGATTCTCAGGCAGGAGGTAACTCTTCCCAGGATGGCTGTTCAGTGGTGATGTGAGGATGAATATCGATCTTCCGTCCGACTCATCTGAGTTTTGAACTCCCACCCCTAGACTTAGCAGGATCCATAACAAACGACCAAATGGCCAGCTGGCAGTTGCATACATTTGTGACAAATGGATTCTTGTTATACCATTCTGTATCACATCACATACGTCTTATGCAGAACAACTGCTGACAAGACTTGATGTGTGCAAGGTGATCGATACTCATTTGTGATTCCACACACAGACATTTTTCCGATTTCAAGTCTACTTCTCGCATACTCTGCTGCAACACTGCCGCATTTTCGCGACACATGAATTTGTACTGTTCGTTATTTACCACGGTCTCAGTCTTTCTGCGCATGGTCAGATGCATCTCACCTGTCTGTGCCAGACAGCCGTCAAATCAGCTGTTGTGGGCACTGTGGCCGCCATGATCAAACTGCCCGCCCATGTGAACAGCATTTACGTTATAGTGAGGGAGCGTCGTGAAAAGCCAAGAAGTGCCGCACAGATGTCATCCTTGTTGGGATTCATCAGCAGTGCGCATCTTACGAAACTCCCAGAGATACAAACCCACAAATTTCCTTTCAGTACTTGAAAGTTTAACCGTATGGCCACGAGCTGCTGATCAACAATGTGATTACTCCTCACTTGGACAGGACATAGTGCCACTCATCTTTCAATCACGGAAACCAAATCAGGTGGTCACGTACTTACTGTCCCCTCAAGTGACGACTTCTCAGAAGGAGGTTTGACTCACCTTGTGAAACTAGTCTTCTTCTTAGCCAATTATGGATGTCTCTACTTTTCCCTTCTCCATTGTTCCGTGACAATACGAAGTGTAAATTCATGCTTGCTCATCAGTCTTCCCAAAGTGAGTGATCTGACCTACTGAGAAAAATTAAGGAACATTTGTTTAGACATTTGCTAATGGCTTTCAACGTGTTTATTATCAACTTAGACGAATATGTTCTTGCCCCTTCGTCCGCACGTGTATTGCCAATTCGCAGTAACGTCCTATAGAAATTGCTTCATCAAAGCCTTCTGGAAGAAATCCTGCACTGGAGAAGTTTTGCGAATCAGCCGCGTCCTCGAATTATTGGGGTATAATACAACCTAACTTGCCTTTACACATCTAGCGTCAAAGGGAACAACAAAGATGTAGAGCATCGCACGACAATTTGTAAATTTTCCACAGTGGTGCATGAATTCAGAAAGGTAAATATGGACAGGATGAGTTGAGTTTGCCTGCTTTTCATTCCATGTAGGTCTAAACACATTAACTAATGGTGCATTGGCGAGATTCCTAGGATTGTGCTTTACATGGGGCACGATTGATGGCTTGAAACGAGACCATATTTGCAATTATCACTGATGTTTTGGTATGTACGCCTGCGTCGCTGCCCTACTCAATAGTTCCAACTCACTCAACTGTTACGAAAGCAAACAGTACAGTACTTTTAAACTGTCTCTGACTGTGGTCAAGGCAATATCCTCACTGTGCTGAACTCCTTTGTTTACTGCCATTAGTGTCTTTAGTGCCATGACAACAAACCAGTGCGTTCATATTTATATAACAAGGATGAATGGGAATCAAACGTTTCGAACACAGAAAAATGAAGGGCTGTTTAGGAAACCTAGTTCCGACCTTTCCTGATCAGTGTTTTGACTAGGCCCCAAACTTAACCACCGGACTTTTAAAGTAGGCGCAGATGCTCAAGTTCGTTCTGCATATTTACCGGAGCAAATTTTATTAGGAGCTTAAAACGCCATGTCCATTCAACAGGACTACTTTTACAGACTAGAGATTAAGTCGTATCCTCCGTTAAAATAAACCTAATTTGCAGATTTGTGTATTTCGCCAAGTACTACCAGTTCTTATGAACCACTGCCCCTGATGACCGATGTAGCAATGAGAATGACTTAACTACTCGTAAGCTGCTAAGTACACACACAAGAGGCGACTCGGAGGTGAACACCGAAGCAGAAGGACACTGTTTGTGTGGGCGACTGACGGATATATTTCCACAGCTAAGCCCTACTAGAAAGGTTGCCAAATATCTATATCCCACACACAAAAGAGTACTGGGGTGACAGTCTACTCTGTAACTAAATGAAGTTCGATTATCCTGAGAGTTATTCCTCAATGCCATCTGACCTGACTCATCCGTAAGTTCTCCACTCCGGTTACTTTGTGTGAGCTGCTAAAAGGAAGACAGCCTCCTTCTGCACCCAGAATTACTTTTAGTAATAGCTGTATAGACCCTTGAAGGAAGGGTTCCATTAGCTAATACTCGATTGTTCTGAACTTTAAATTCCGAGTTATCCACCTTTAGCTGCCACGACCCAGAGTTAATGGACACAATACTCAAGGCGGAATCACTGAGTCAGACAGCCGGCATCTGCTTAGTCAGTTAAACGGTAAGCCACCTAATAATTGACAGCATACAAATATACTGTTGACCGTTAATTAGACTTTCAACGTTTTTTGACATGCCAGCGCATAGAAGTGCAATTTGGGTGGGAAACAGTCGTAATTATAGAAATAAAGCTGCATGAATGTAGCTTGCATCCGATTCCAGAGTTGTGGTACTTGAAGTGTGGAAAACGCTTTCTTCAACAAGGGGAGCCGTGTGTATGTTGCACGTTTGGTTTTTTCACGAATAAGCGTTTGGTGTTGTTAACGGCTGGTGGATGTTTACTTGTGAATAAACTTTACCAAAAGGGATCTTTCACTACAAGTACTTCAGTAGTGTGTAGAGTATGCTTTTGGTCCTACTAGCCCTTGAGCATAGGCTAAGTTTACTTGCGTAAAGCTTGAGAGCCTCTAGAAGGCTTCCGTTAGGGGGAAACATATATGACATACTCCTGGAAGCAGCATACGGAGGCGCGAGGGCTCAAGGCCCAGAGCACGAGTTTGCCGACCGTCCTCTCACTCTCTTGTCAGGATACCACAAGATAAAAGCCCACTCCTGACCTAAGGTCTTACACTGCTGTTGCTTTTTTCAGTGTGCGCAGAACCGACAGAGCCCTGGTATGAATTCTACTGACGTTACGTTGCACTTGGTGGCTTTTAATGAGAGTCGGTATTTGACATCAAGGCTTGTTGAATAATCTGTGTCGTCGTAAAATTCAATGGCCGCCACGGTTTCATCTTGCCGGTGTAGTCAAACAGCGGACAGCAAAGTTACCTTTGAACATAACGAACAGAATAATGAACTTTACACGCTGGAGGTCAATCTACTGAGTAACAGCCGTGCATCTGAAACTCCCATTTTACATGCTTTCAGATAGAAACGAAACCAACTAGGAGGCCACACTCACAGAGCTTTATGAGCAGGACGGTGGGTTTGATCCGAAAAGACACCTTCAAGGAATTCTTGGTGCTATCCATCTCCTTCAGGCGACGTGGTAGCATTGAGGTGGATAGCTTGTAGAACGCCTTATCTCTGGTAGAGTTTCACCTTTTTCGGTGGTGGTTCTCGACAGACCGCCTGAAGACGTTTTGTAACTTTTAAGGTGATTACCGTCCGTGGACTTCAGCAGCCCCGATTGGAGCTGATCTAAAGCCACTTGATGGCGTGAGAGCCGTTTTGCCGAGTTCACCTTTCCGAAACGTGTTCACACATGCAACCACTTTAGCAGAAACTGTATTGGGCGATGCGGATGATCAGACTTATTCTTGAGAAGCAATATGACACTAGTTGCGCAGAACCAAAAATGTTTCGAAATGATCTTCTGTGAAGTGATTTCCGGGTTGCCATGAAATACCATTTTTTGGTTCTGCTGCGTAGGAGTGGCTTATCTGCAGGCTTCAAGTGGACTGGTGCGACACTGAGGACCAAATAATTACTAAGAAGAGGATGGAACATGCAATATCAGACGACATATGGATAAGTGTGAAGAGGCTGTTTGCTAGTACAGTGCTTCACTATCATAGAAGACTCTAACCAAAACTGTTTCATCTGTTGGTTTCGTTTATTGGGTGTTGTATAAATACTAGAAAGAAATCAAGCTTGTCAGCACGAAGGAAACAAGTGCACACAATTGAAATGAAGTGTAGAAATGATATGCCAAAAAATACATAATTCGTGGTGTCCAAAATAAAGCATTGCTGTAACCTTTACGAATCACCTTCATAGCTCAAAAAACCAACTTGTACAGTCAATAAGTAAAGCTCATTGAAATTGAAAACGATCCCATGGTTGATGATAGTGTAAGGAGATTTAGTAATAGTCAACTGAAATTTCGTTCTGTCACTGAAACCAATGTAGGCTAAAAAGTCAAGAAGCACTGCAGCTGTTTCATCCTTGTGAAGAATCATCAGCAACCCGCGACCTTCTGGTCAGCGATTGATAACTTAACCGTTCGGCGACCTGGCGGCTTAACAGCACTCAGATTAGCTCAAACGGTGTCACGAATTCGATTCCGCAAGAAACAAATTTTCATCGGTTACTTACAGTTATATTGGAGTGCATGTATTTTGATGCCTGAACTTGGGGTCCGCACAACCATTTGAATACCATGCCTATTCAAAATGCTGAGCTAGCCTGTTGTTACTATACGGAAAAGAAAGGTCTGTCTTCGTAATGCACTACTCATAAGGTTGCTGAAAATTCTTCGACAGCCCACGACTGGTTTCGCCCTTCTTGGGGCTCATCAGGTAGGCGCAGTCCCCGAGTTTCCGTCAACCTTATGTTCTACTTGAGACCAAATTGCACGAAATTAGCGAAATAAACTCATTTGCAAACAAATTTGGTTTTGCGAGGAACTCACTGGAACCCAGCTGAATCTCTCGTTTGTGATGGTCTGTATTACCTGTTTGAGTTGTCTTCCGGTTCACACGCATGACAACTGGTGCTGTTTTTTATATACACTTGACTGGTACCATTTCTCGGGGTTTTGAGGAATAATGAAAAAGATTGGCATTGTTTTCAGGGTTGAGTATGCTTGGTCGAAATCAGTTCGCAGTGTTCGAAGTTAGAGGTGGAAAAAACGATTTGGAACGATATGATAAAAACGACAAGGACGGGCGGATGTGCTCAGCCATTGCAGTTTTGCCAAAGTATCAAAAACTGTAGGTGAAAAATTTTCCACCTCTTGAAACGGACCACTCCTCTGTAAATACACAGGTGCCATGTGTGCCTTGCTAGGTTACTGGCTCCAGGAAGGAATTCCACTTTAAAATAATTCCGTTGCTCCGAGTGCTTTTCGGGGATATGGCTCATTCAGAGGCCTCGTATACGAGAGGAGCACTTACTTAAGTTCATAACAATTCAAATAATTGATAGGGGAGCCGAAGATGAGGCCAACAAGATTCTCTTTTGAAAGCCTAGCTAACAAGGCCCAACCTTAGACCTAACTGCAGGCCTAAATCGCGTCAAACTATGAGAGGTGTCACAATTCTAGAATCGTTTGTGAGCACGAGAGTGGCTTTTTGCTATGGCACCGAAGCCTTGTTACATGGCTGATCTGATCATAAACAGATATATTCTCACGCAAAGTGAAAAATATGGATAAGAATCTGGTGTGTGGATATGAGCCAGCAAACTGATGCTGGAAGTTCTAGCCAAAACATGAGAATGCCGCTGACATTGGAAGTACTCAGGTACTCAGTAGCATTTCTCCCTCTGGGGAGCCATTCTTTCGATACTGCAAGTAATCACATTATTCTGAGACAGATGGGGGATAGACTTTAAGGCGTCCGGTGACTGCTACACCAGCTTAATAAGTTTACTAGACAAGAGTTGGTAGAATAGGTAAGGTAGAAAACAGCCCCCTGCAGATCCAGCTTAAGGGCGAACAACTGATAAATTTGACAAATGGACTTGCATCGTTGATAAGCTTTACAGCTGCCATGACAACAACACATTTTATTCTGCATATTGCTTAATGGGCCCAAACAGTCATCAGGGCAGAAGGATGACAAAGGCAATACGGATCAAATTTCAGCACAAGGTTCGAGAAAATAGTCTGAAAATGTATGTTCAACAAACAAGACTTCATTCTCATCAAAAATGAACAAACAGGTTAACTGAGGTGATCGATTTGTAAAACTAAAATATTTGGCTAGCGACGAAGCAAAGATATCCACTTCAAACAAGTCAGGCATGTAGATGGTAAATGTGGATGGTAAATGCTTTCTGCAGTCCTGAAATTGTGATCCGATGATACCTGTGCATTTTCAACAGATGATTGAACAGTATTCTACAATGGAAGAGACAAGTTTGTGGAACTCCACTTTGACCTCCAGAGTAGTAGCCAGCATAACATCAAATGGAGGCACATCCTAATCAAAGTACACACAATCGCGCGTACACGCACACAGAGCTAATGCATCCACCCACGCTGGTCGCATCTGACTGCCAACTGATCTCAGGAACACAGAAGACAATAGCGGACCCAAATGACGCTGTACTTTACTCGTATTCAATCGATTGTAGAAATCCTTGGAAAGTTTGTCCAGGCCAATCGAAACGTCGAATTATAATATCTTGTGTCACTACGCTGTTTTGACTTTAAAAACTAATTAGATAACCTATTATGATCTGGGAAATTCGGCAGTCTGATAGGATATTTGTTCGCAGAATTCAATGGGGGAGGAACAGCGTGTAGTGAAGACTGGGTTATCTTCTAGCTCGCGGGATACTGCAACAAGGAAGACTGTGTTTGATAACGGGAAAGCCTAGTCCCGATTGAGACGACCAAGCCCTCAGTACTTAAGGCCTGCAGGAATCGTGGGGATAGTTTCCTCAATATCATGGAATGGGAGTTAAAGACAGTCCTGATATAGTTGTTAAGGTATAGGTTATGCCAGTACAAGGCATACTGTCAACATCATGAACACATATAGGGGATAGAGTTAGACTAACAGCACCTGAGTTTTAATGGGGCCTAATTTTATTGCTGGGTGCGGCCATTAAGGTATGATCGGAAACATGGTCGGATGGTGTCAACGTTGCCATACGTAGAAATGTTCCTGAGAAGGTAGGCGTGTGGTACTCTACCAGATATGTGCTGGATATCTAGGTATGTGACAATTAGGTCCTGGTCATGGTCATAAGACAGGGTAGCTTTGGCCATATTGTGGAACGTTCAAAAGGGAGATAGTAGGTTTATTACTAGTGCTTTTTTATTATTCTTTCCGGCCTGCAACTCTCCACATTGTAGACTGAGCCACATCTGGATCCCTAACTTGCGGCGGGGTGCTAATTGGCTATTTCTATGAGATATGAAATTGGCTGGCGCTCAGAAAATGGTTGGGTATGTTGTGGTTACCCAGATGGACAAAGACTGGAGGGGTACCGTCGGAGTCAGATGCGGATAAAAAATTTTGGTATAGGAATGCTTGGCTCAGGATTATGGCGATTCTAAGGAGAAGAGGTTTTGTAACATATGGATGGAATATGATGTTGTAATGCGGCAAAGTCGGGGAGTCAGGGAAGTAAGAGTTGGAAGCTTCGCATATTGCAGGAGATATATCGACGACTGGCCCATCCGGGAGGTTATGGCAAATTGGTTGCTACTGCGAAGGGCTCCGATGCTTGAGCAGGTGTAGAAATGCTCTTTGTTCGTTTTTGGACGTTCAGGCGATCTACCCTTTCTGCGAACTTTTGAGGGTGCTGCTTGTTTCCATTCTGATTCCGATGTCGCGGATGAGTAACACAAAGAAATCTGCGAAAAGTGCTTATGTTGTGACCTTGGGGTAATAAGTTTGCGCAGAACAATAGAGGACATCGCTGCGGCTATTCTTGACGCCTTTTAAATTCTTCTAGTTCACCGAATAGCTTAAATTGAAAAACATCTTATTAATAGTATTTTAAAATTGCCTCTACACGCGATAGCCCAAAAACAAGGTGACCAAGTGTTTCTTTCAAAGTTGAGGAATACCTATGAACATTTTGGCCTTCATGGTAAACACTCGTTTTTACTTGCTGAACGCGGAGGCTCGCATGAAAAAAACTGTGTATATCGAATTGTGATCAGTCAGGACTGAATGTCGTTATTTCAACGTTCTTTGGATCTGAATGATACGCAGAGCTGTGCACTGTGTCACCTTTATAATGATTATGGTTTGCAAAGCGGCACTTCAAAAGATAGGGCCGAAAGCCCGACATTATTGTGTACGAATATTTTTCTCAGGCTCGATATCTTAACGTCACTGTAAGGTCATGTGGGTGCACCTTATGTTCTACGTCCCCAAAAATGGAACAAGATTTCAGCCGCTGTTCAGCGAGACCAGAGCGAGACCACAGTATAAACATAGGTTTGTAGCCAGATGACAGCATACGCATGAAATTCGCCATCCCTGTGTACCAAGAAGTATCACAACGTGATTCCAACCGACAATGCTATCAATAACCAGAAGTTTGGTATACACTTGTTCCTTAGAAAACATGTGAGCACACAGCAATTTTCCAATTCATGTATGCGACGAACAGGGGAAATTCGAACACAGTTTCCAAAAAAATAGAGAGCGGTAGTTGATTGCGGCCTGACAATGTCTACAGGAGCTGCGACCTATTCGAAATTTTGCGAAGAATTCGCGAGACATTTTAGTCACATTTCATCAGATTTTCCATTAACATAGCGAACTATCTAGTTGAACGTGGAACGAACAAAATTCGGCACTGGAACATTCAAACTGTGGAGCGTCGCAAACCATAATGTTTGAAGAAAGGAATCTCTTGAACCCAGTGAGAAGTTCGAGCTCATTGCAGCACGCTGTTCGTGATGCCGCAAAAATAACGTAAACTATATATGAATGTAAAACAGACAATAGAACATCAAGCGTAGAGAGCAAAGTAATGAAAACGTGGATTAGGTGTGTGTCTAAACAATCGATTTAAACAAATTTCAAGCATATTTTTATAGATAGAGGCAATCGCTGAGTTTCTCAGGTATAATAATATCCGTTACGCAAAGTTCCTATCGAAATTTCATCTGCCCCCATTCGTTTTTTTACGCAGCTTTCCGGAAGTTTTCAGGTAGGAACCTGAATTTGGGAATGAAATTACCAAATGTTTTCAAAAACGCCTTGGCATAATGACCGGACAGGGATGCCGCATTCTTCAACTTCACAAAACCTTGCGTAAGGATTTTCGTAAACAGCTCCTTTACAAACTCCAACGGAAGAACACTCATCGAACGATTCTACACTACATCACGTGTGTTCTCTCACACAGAACATTTTGCGCCGAAATTTAAATGGGCTACCCCTCCTGCTTACCGGTAAAGGCAGAAATCTTCGAAGAATCGTTTTGGAGCGAGCACCAGTCTATTATGATGATCTTGCGGACATGAGGGCGAATTGGTTGACAACAACAGTTTCCGTAACTCTAATGACAATTGACATGAAATGGCCAAGGAAAGCTAAGCATTATTTTGGCGCTTACCCCCTAAAACCAGGAAACTCGTTCATTTCGCGCTTGATGAGCAGGATAGTGAAGAACACTGAGCAATATCTTGGGAAGTTACCAAGAATAGGAGGTATCTGGCTGTCTTTAAGCGTGCCTCTCTCACTGCAACGTGAGAAGACCGTCAATGAGGAGCTCTAGTAGAGGCTTCGTCCTGTGAGTGAAGCCAATCTATGCTAAAAAGCCGAGATGCAGTGTACGGCTGTTTATTCTTCATTGGAAATCACCAATGCGCAGTTCACGATACTCCAGAGAGTCTCGAACTCCTGAACTGCCTTCTTAACCTTTCAGCCACGACTGACCGATCATCAGTGTGATTAGCCATACCTAGACTTGGCTTCAGTTATGATACGAAGTCTCCAAATGAACCCCCAAGGCTCCTCATACTACCAGCAGTCTACAAGCAGCTCAGAGTATAAAGTCCACCCGATGAGTGAAATTTTCCTCCGAGTATTTGTCACTCGAGGAGCCAGTCAATAGATGACTACGCGATCGAAGAATGAATAGCGCTATGTTCTGTCTAAGTGAGAGCTAGTCACACTGCTATTCAGCTGCTCGTGGCCGAACGATTGTGTTCAAGCACTGGCCGGTAGTTCGCGGGATCCATTCTCTCTGAGTTCCATGAGATCTGCACCACTGATGATTCCTAGTAAGGAGGAGGTAGCTCTAAAGTGCTCCTCAGCTTTTCGACATAGCTTGGCTTCACTTACAGGGTGAAATCCCAAATAAAATCCCGCTATCTTCTCGCACTACCAGCAACAAAGAGCTCGCCGTTGGGAAACTGATCAACCTCTGATTGACTGATGCTTGCGGACTGCCGAGCGCTATATGACGTATACATTAGATTTCTCTTAGGATATGCCGGCCACATTATTCACATCGGACTAAGATAGATACTGTGACGAGGGTCTTCATTACGCAGCTACGAAAATGACCGCCTACCCTTGGTCTATGGAGTATAGAAAGTGCCTAAAGTACTTGATCTTCACGCGCTGGACTACCGAAGTCTTCGTAATATATCAGTCCTAACTAACTCATCTTGAGGGTTGTTTTGCCCCGTCATTTTTCACCATTCATCCCTGTCACAACAAAATGGCACGCAAGGTAGCTGTTATGTTTGAGCCTATTCGGTTTCGCGCATCACGCGAATTGCAAGTGCGTGTTGCTTACAATTTGTGTAAGAAGGTCTTGGCCAAAGCGATTTTGTTTCCAAATAAGGCCTCCTTCATGGTTCATCCAGAATATTATGCGAGAGTGTCAACCCAGCTTACTTGCTACCTTAGTTCTGACAAATTTTTTCAGAGGAATATTCTATACTTATTTAATCAGATGACTTTTCAGAATCCTGGACATTTGCTTTATGCTGGTGAGGAATTTTAAGCCTAGTCCGATGGTGGCCACCATACTGAGCCAATAGTTTTAACCAGACTTCAAGTTGCCATTCTCTGCCAATTTCCTTTGGACTCGATGCATTTGGTTTACGTTGTTGAATTGAAGAGGATTATTGGCTCCCTAATATCCTCTGATGGGACCCAAGGTATGCGTCATTCAGGGACCCTGCTGCACAGGTAAGCTATCAATTATCCAACCTTGCGGAACACCCGACGGTCTGTTCCTCGTATCAATGTTAGGATCGCCGGAAAGCCAGCAACTACCAGCAATTCCATCTTTGCCTCGGCTTTTGACAGTTCGTACCACTTCACCTTTTCCATTTCACGAAAATTTTCCTAATTTATGCACGGTTATCAATAAATGTAAGACCAGTTCCAGACTGAACGTTTAGACCTCAGCCGCCAGGCGACCTTTTGTCCTTGTAGTCAACATGGGCCACTACGAAAGCCTACGTGGACATTTTGGAAAGCAAAATCCTAACATTATAATTCTAGAACCTAACCAAAATCCTGATGTGATACAGAACAAAACGGCGAGTAGCTGTAATGGGTAAATGCAGGGCAATTGGTCCACCGGGTAGTGTATTGCCGGTAGGCAACCAAATGATACGTAAGTTGCAATTTTTGAAACTTTACGGTTTTGTTCTGGACTCACAATATCAGGTCCAGAATCCCGCTGTTTCCAATACTTCCCATACCATACGAAGGAGCAAAGCGGAATAAGGCCCGTGTTACCCTACCCTCCAGTACAGCCATGAATAAGCTACCCTAAACTAGGTTAGCTCGTTAGCGAATGGGGATCCTGAAACCGATTACATCCGAATTACACACCCATAACCAGGAAGATAATTTTGAGTTTTTCGGTGCCTTTGACAAGACTGCCCATTGATACCCAATCGCCATCTCCTTTTCCAGACGTTTCATCCCCACTCCGGGTGAGATCCGTACGTTTCGAGTGAGAGCGTTACTTTGGAAATGCGTGGTTGCTGCGCCTGTATGGACTGATATAGGGTCTACTCTTCCAGATGTACCTCAGCCGATTACTGATTGTTTGAGTGAGCATTCCTACTGGCCAGTTTTTGACCCATATTTTGGTCAGTGGGTATCCCGGGAGCCGTAGAATTTTATCTCCCCGGTACCCCTTTGCTACCTATGTTTGTTTGCCCCCTAAGTACTTGCGTTTCTTGGTCCTTTCGTCTGATGACTGAAGCTGACTCACTGTTACCATTGAACTGGTGATCCCTTGCTTATAGAGGTGCGCCATGCGGAGTACCAAATTTCCTGGAATTCCGCGTCATGTTTTGTACTTCCGCTACAGTCTTTACTGTTTCTAGATTTACCTTGTGTACTTTCTGGTCTAGACGCGTAGAAAAAAGAGGTAGTGTGTAGTGTCTCTTGATGCCGGATTTTTTGTGCACCAGCAGAAAAGCAACCAATGCAAGCAACCAACAGCTGATTACCTCAGCTCCTAAGCCGCATTCTCGCCCAAAGGCGACTTCATCAACTCCTAATGAAAAGGTCACGAGCAACGAAAGCACTCCCTCTACTTTAACTCTTGAAAGTCTACCGATACTTAACGCGCATCTAACGAAGACTGATGAAGCAGTTTTGTTAAATTACTCTAAAAGGAACAATTCATGGAAGCAGATGAACAACACATTCAAACCTCGAACAAATTTTCGTGCTCCAAATCCGTCAACACATCGCTTCACAGATCATAATTCCAATTCAGCGGTCCGAAAATTTGGGGAATGTGAATCTTGTGGACGAAATCATTCCAGATATTCATGCCCTCACAGGCAAGCGAAGTGTCCGGAAAACCGGACATATTCAACTTGTCTGTAAGCCCAAAAAAGTGTGTCACTTATCGTATGATTCTAATACTGACCATAAAGCATTAACTGAAAATATCTCTAGCCCTTCTCTATCTATTTTGCCTCAAAATTCGTCACATGTTTTTGAAACTTTGATCTCCGCTTCTGGTCAAAAACATGATTTCATTGTTGACACTGGTAGTGTTGAGTCCATTATTCCACAGTCAGCTCTAACTGCATTTTACCCCAGTGTTGTGGTAGAGCCTACAGATGTTATTATCTGCGGTATCACTGGACATTCTGTACCTCTAGTTGGTAGTTGCACGAGTCCTGTGAGATTGCCCCAAGGTACCCCCATCGATTGTAATTTTTTAGTTTCAACCTCGGGACGATTGAGTATCGAACTCAAAGTTTTGCGCTCACTGCGAACTAGTATCACCTTACTGACTTCTGTGAATGAGAATGAACTCAAACAACTGATTCTTAGATGTTCTCAGGCTACGGGTGGCATGCAAATACCTAAGGTGAAACTCGAAACTGCAGGAGATCCTATGTTTCTTAAGAGACGAATTATTCCGTTTGGCTTACGGGAACCTGTTCGTCAAGCATTGAATTCAATGTGTGAGAAAGGAATATTGACTCCTGTCGAATCATCAAATTGGGCAACTCCGATAGTTACCCCACTAAAGGCCGATCGTATTACTCCGAGGATTTGTGCAGACCACCGGCTAACGCCAAATACGCGGTTACTACAATGTGCATGCACTACAGAAGAGCCTGAAGATGTACTGTATCGTTTATCAGGTTCAAGTTTGTTTTCCAAAATGGATCTAAAAGATGCCTATCTTCAACTACCACTGGACGAAGCCTCTTGTAATCTTAATGTGATCAACACACCTTTTGGGTTATTCCGATACAATTTCCTTCTCTTTGGTCCGAATTTTTCACCAGCTTTATTTCAGCAATTTATGAATACCATTACAAAAGGTTTGGAGGGTGTTGAGACGTACCAAGGTGATGTCATAGTGCACGCTGCTGATAAAGCTACCCATGATATGCGTCTGTTGTCTACTAAAACGACTTTCTGAGTTCATTGTAGCCATTCATCCTGGCAAATGCACTTTTGGTGTTTCATCATTTTCATGCCTTGGCTACATTTTGGGTGGCAGTGGTTTTAATCCGGATACAAACAGTCTATCTCCTTTAGTAAATGCGCCATCACCAATCAGTCTACAAGAACTGCGTTCTGTTCTAGAAGCACTTCAGTATTATTCTCGTTTTATTCCTAACTTTGCTAAACATGCAAGTTGTTTGTTTGATGTCATATCTGCCAATAAATTTTCCTGGTCCTCCAACCATGAAAAGACGTTGCGTGCATTGCTTGGTCATCTTCAAACTTCAGCTGTTTTGAAACCATTTTCTGCCAAACATCATTCGGCCATCATTACTGATGCTTCTCCCACTAGAATAGGAGCAGTCTTTGAACAGTGTGGCAGACCGGTGATCTGCATTTCTCGTCGACTCTCAAAAGCCGAACGTGGGTATTCTCAGACTCAGCGAGAAGCAGTTGCGGTATATTGGGATGTCAAACGGCTCCATAAGTATCTTTATGGATCAAACTTTACCACTGCTACTGATCACGAGGCTTTGAAGTTCTTGTATCACCCTACGAAATCTCTAGCGAAGTCATCTGCTGCTATGGTGCAACGGTGGATTATTGCACTGAGTTTGTTTACCTTCATGATTGTTCATCGTAGTGCAAAAATGATTCCCCATGCCGATTTCTTGTACAGAATTCCATCACGTTACTCCGATTCAAACAATTCAGATTGTTTATTGGTTCAACCATTACCAGTCAAGCGGGATGCGCTTGTTGCTGATACTAGAAGATATTTTGCTCCCATTTTTTCTGCGCTGCGACGTGGCTGGACACAGCAAGAGCGACGTCGATTTCCTGCATTTTCCTGTCGCCGCGAAAGTTTGTCCATTACTCCGGATGGTTTGTTCTGCTTTGAGGATAGAGTTATCAATCCACCGACTCAGCGAGCGGCTGTTCTTGCAGATTTGCACTCTGGTCATCTGGGTGTTGATAAGATGAGATCTCTTGCACGCTTGTCATGCTGGTGGCCGGAACTGGATGCTGACATCAAGTATACTGCAAAAAATTGTGGTAAATGTGCACATAATATTCATAGCAAATCTTCACAGTGGTATCCGTGGCCAGTTACTTGTAAAACATTTTAACGAGTTCATGCCGACTACTGTGGTCCTTTTCTCGGTAAATACTATGCTTTAATTTTTATTTACGCATATTCACGTTGGCTTGAAATTTTTCCAACTACTTCTCCAAGTGCTGAATTCACACAACAAGCATTGAGAAAAGTATTCAGGCATGAAGGTGTACCAACTGCTTTGGTTACTGATAACGGCACACACTTCACTGCAAAATCCCTCGAGGAATGGTTAAAAGGCCTTGGATGTCGACATCTGTTTAGTGCTCCAAGACATCCCCAGTCGAATGGGCTAGCTGAGAATTTTGTCCGAACACTGAAATCTGCCATTACTTCACTCTCTCCTACTTCTTTTGTGGAGTTAGACCGTGGAATTGATGATTTCCTAATGCAATACAGGAATGCATCCATTCAGTTACTGGGAAGAGGTCCGCATTTCTTTTTAAATCTCGCTCTTTGCGCACAAGTCTTGACTGTGGCAAAACGGCGGATGTTACGTTTTTCAAGGACAATGATTTACGGCCCGCTACGGGAATGATGTTTTCATCAAATGGCAAACGGATTGTCACAATTCTCAATTTGGATGATCTCTCTTGTCACCGGAGACACATTGACCAGGTTGAATTCAATACCAGAGGTCAGCCTGTTAACGGCACTCCTGCTGTTTCAAATACTAATGAATCCTTTGTAGATGATCTTATTGTACCCGATCAAAACCTTATCTCTGAAGAACATACTACCCGTGAAGAACCTGAAGTATCCGAGAAGATCCGAGATTACGATCAAGACCATCATTGAACTGTAGACATCCACACGCTCATTCAAGGTGTGGCGGATGTGATGAACATGATTGATGCTCTATTCATTGCTCTATTCATTATTCCCTTGTTTTAAAATTCCAAGTGCTGTACACATACAACAATTCGAATACATACGTGCTACTTGTTACGCTGTGCTGAATTCTGCATTTCTAGTTCGTCTGGTTATACCGATATACGTGCTCAACTTAATTATCACATGCTCCCTTAAATCGGTCGTTGTCTCACGATAAAGTTGCAGCCTTCCTGGTCAAGGACTGTCTAGGGAGTTCTCAGTGCACTGTCTTTATCCTCGAGTACTGAGATAACCCTTACTTACACCTTAATGGACAATCTTGGGTCCTGGTCGTCGCAGGAAGTTCAAGGTCCTTACAATGTCCCCTTGAGTTGCCATTGATGACCACTGACAGGTCAGTATTCCCTTCCTCGGCAATCTTCAGCTGGTAGACAAAAGAGGTTAGCTCAAGTTTTGAAGAAAACTGCAGAGATCTTTCCTGTGTCACAAGAAGTGTGGGTTCTTCAACCCTCTGTGCCTAACTCCAGCGTACCAGGGTCACTGGAGTCTAATGGACCGACACGTTTGGCCTTAATCACTTGCAAGTCCCTCGGACATGATCAGTATTAGAATGGACAGCAATCGTCCAAATATATCACCTTGAGTCGTCTGTTATGTTAAAATTTGTCACATTCCGGTATAATTCCGTACAAAAACTGCATAATAGAGCCTATTCGGTGGTGCAGCTAACTTCTGGAGTATTAAAATCGTCAGTAATGGAGCCTTTCGTGGCTGCATCAGTCATCGTATAAGCGAGCTACTAACTTAGCCTCTGTCCTCGGGCGCCTTAGAATTGTGAAGCTAAGCCACTGATTTTTTTCAGGTTGAAGAGAACAGCTTTAGGTTTGGACGATCAGGGAGGCTTGAAATTTTGCTTTCTGTGCTGAAGTTACCAAAAAAGGGTATCATACGAAAATCTTCCGTTTCGCCGGTTCACATCATGGAGCGTGACGTTAGCGGGTGCAGGCTGGTCGGCCACTTTCCAGCCAGGTTGCCAGGTTTATGTTGTATGTTGTGTTGGGATCTTGGGCTTCTCTACTGACATAGTCTAGTTTGCTACTGATGCTTCAAAAATTTACGCATATTGTGAGCGTAATAACATTACCTTCAGGATCAGGTCGCGTTCTGTGTGAACATAGACTAAATTTGGAGGATTAGCCCTGGTTTTATCAAAGTCCGTTCCAGAAGTTTTAGCTGCTGCGCTTCTGATGCCGGACAAAAGTCTTGTCTGTGAAGAAAAGATCCAAAACAAACTATCTTGTGGAACGGTTCTGGTGTTGAGAAGCATTTTCCCAGAGTTCTTTCTGATCCGTCATAAATACTTTAGAAACATTTCCAATTACGCAGCCGTTTTCGTTTTATTCATATTAATTAGCGACTGATGATTGTTTGCTTGTCGGGTCTGAAGAGATACACCAGTATTTCTTGAAGCAGCATACGTAATTCTCACCCTCTTAACCGGAAGAAATTTTTGTTCCGGTGGAGGTTGGTCTGCGTTGTTCATTGTCGCGTTGTTGATTCTTTCCCTCTATTCTTACTGTGCACAACCAGGTTCTCCTTTTGGTGTGCCCGCCTTGAGCTTGTACCATCTTTCTTGTTTTGATTTGAATGAAAACCACCTTTTGGCTTTGTCATCGCACGTGTAGTTCAAATCGATCACATAGGTTCCGGCATCTTGAATCGGTCACCAGAAGTTAACCGAAATTAATTTCGCCGAAACTATGGGGTTTTGAAGTTGCAAAGTTTACGAAGAGTCGCCCTAATCCGGTTGCACGTTTCACCGATTTGTTGCTCATAGCATTTTGTTGAAGTAAGCGAACGTTCAAGGTCACCAACCACCGCCGACTCGCATGTGATTAGCAGTTTACGGGATGAAGCGTGAAGTCTAATCTGGGCATATTTTACCGTCCGCCGGTGTTCTTTAAGTTGGAAATAATATCTACAGCATATTCAATGCATATTCCATCCAGGCGGATGGTCGAATAATAATTGTATGCGTTATACCCGTCAGACGCAACAAATTAGACGAGTTTCTTAAGTGGACTTTGGCACAGCACTATTTCTTGAGAATCTCCCCTTGCGTTCAGTACATTAACCAAAGACAAATCGAGTCATTGTGCAGTAGTGATGAAAGTATGCACCCCTGTGGATGATCCCCAGCCTCAGATGCACACAACTAACCATTAGATGATGTAGCATTTCCAGATATATGCATGTTGGTCACCAAAACGACATATTCCCCATTGGAAATAATGGCGCTCCTTAACTGGAATGTCATAAAGCGTGACGACACTATCGGGAAATAGAGCGAGCCATCACTCTTCATCATGATAACCGTGCGTGTTGACGTTTGCCTTGGCTACCTATCCTAATTGTTAGGCCAATATATATGCGCCACGCTGGTTACGTGACCTTAACCATGATTGACAGCCTAATCCCACAGCTAACGACGTCCCTTCAAAGTCATAACAGTATGAGTTGTCGTTAACCTTGGCTACGTGTCGCAACTGCTAGACCCGTACCCATTTTCGGCGCTGGTAATGAGCCTCAATTATGCATGATAACCTAATCCAACGGCCAACGACAGTCCTCCAACTGACAGCTGCCATCCCCAAGCCTGAAAAATACACAATCACCTCTGGTAAATTGTTTTTTATTGATCGCTCGCATCCGTAAAAACGTAATGGGTAGTCACTGCAGTCCTCGTTTTCCGGGAGCCATTTTCGTTCGACGGGGATTCTGAGAGGAAATTTTACAATCGACCATATGTCTTGGGTAAAACTGTTTAGACGTCCTACTGTTTCAAAGGCTCAATTAGTCACATTATTTATAATGAAAGAGACTTGTGTACACCGACTGCGATGTCAAGATTCAGTGATCATACGCTTTATTGGACGCAGCAAAGTTAACGCTAAAGAGGGATGTACACAAAATAGTCGTAAGGTAGATTGTCGTAGAGTTCACCCCTAGAATTCAGGGACATCTTACGTCTTCAAACGTGTACCCAAAGAGGTAGCCGCAGTGACGATCCAGTGAGCGAGCGGGTACTTGGTGCCCAATCCCCTTCTCTAGAGCACTAAAACCCCACTTCGCTCCACTTTTGCCTGCCGTCAGTTATACCCCGTAGCTCAACAGAAACAACAGCCCTCTCGTCCACAACCTAGCTTGTAAAAATTCTATACTCACCCGCGGCAGCACTCTTACCAAATCGGGGCTCCGCTCTTGGATACCGCTTATCGACTCCGGTGCTTGCGTTTGTAAGCCGACTTTTGTGTGATGTTCAGCATCCAGTTATAGCTGAAAAAGCTTCCACATCTAGCACGTTGAAAGCCGCTCACTCTTTCGAGCAACTTTGAGGATCTTTGTCATATCTGTTTTATGGGTTTTCGCTTTCTTAAACTCATGCTGACGTATTTCCACCCGTCATCACTTCCATAATCGTGTCCAAGCTATCCGAATAAATGGATGGTTGAGACGGCAACTCTCGATACAATCTAACTGTTTCTGATGATGAGGATCTAATCGGGGACTGCAAGGTTTACTGTACATCATTGCCGCAGAAGAAAATGTCCTTTAACCCACATCCAAGTATCAAACACTAGCACAATGCGACCACTCCCATATTTATCCCCTAAGCTATCGATAGATTCTGCTTCCTTAACATTCATCCCCTCAATGTGCCCTACCTTCAAATACACATTTGTCCCACCTGGTCAGAGTTTTCGTCCACTGCTCAGCCCTAAACATCCACCAAATCTTCCTGTACCATGTGCATTCCTTCCGCACCCCCTGACCCCGGCGATGCTAAAGACTGAACTGTTGACAGCTCTCCCTTCAACTAAATGCCCCCCATCTAAAGATCCTCCTAAAACTACGCTCAGTCTCACACTCCACCTGCCGTGGACTCAGAACTTTTCCCTCCATTTGCTGCTCTACTTAGTGCTAAGTATACCTCGAGCGACCCTGAACACACGCGCAGTTAACTGCAATTCATGTACAATTATTCATTCTCCCAAATGCACGGTGTCAAAACACACCGCTGACGATTTTACCAACTTCTTGATTAGAACAACTGGCTCACCAATTTTAAAAATGTACGCAAAAAATTGAAAAGGAAGCAGCTTATGTCGAACGCCTGTACCACTAGCTTAATCTTGCTTTGGTTGTAGTACACATTCTGAGTCCAGAACATCGATTACAGGAGAGTACAAATTTCATCTTATGTATGAGTTAACATAGACTCGCAAAATACACACCACGTGACGTTAGCACTTCTTTCCGCGCAGCACGTAATATCAAAATGCCATCCACATCGGCATGCTACTGTTCACCGTAGCCCACAACTGGTAACTTGCCCTCAACTCAAGCTCCCTCTTCCACGTCCTGAGTGACCGTTGCTGAACCGTTCCAAAAGCTGTCTGTGATGGATTCTTGACGCAATTTTTTGCCAACACGTCCAGCACTTGAGAATCACACCTCCTCGAAAGCTTGCCAGCTCACCACTCTATTTACTGGAGCAGCCTACGAAGTCACGCAAGCTTCAACCACAATTTTGGGAAACGTCTTCTCACACATCTGCTTTCACTACCCAGTTTCGTAGGCGATTACATAACCAGCTATGATACTAGTAGTGCACCACTTGGTAACACAGGATCATCATTTTCAAATGTGGCCGCACCAGTTCGCATCGAACGCATACCTTCATTCCCCACTATCCCCACCTGAATACTGTTTAGTTTTTTGAATCGGACAGTGTCGCCCCACTGTAGCGGTTAGAAATTGTGACCACTATTAGCTACCTGTTATTTTGAGTCGTGGCATAATTCATACAATAGTGCTGTCTAGCACACCCTTCTAAAACCTTTCCTATTTTGAGTCCTCGATTTAGACATGGCTGTCTCATTGCCTCGTTTGAATGGCAGCCATGAAACACGCCGCATCATCGACGGACACAAGGATAACCTTGCTCGATAGTGGTCTCAATTTGTCACTATTCCCGTGCCAGTCACAACTACCTTGACAACCACAAATGACTCGTCTAAGACGTTCACTCACGGGGCTGTCCACGTAATAAAGTACGACGTCGTGATGACGGTACCGCGACTACCATACTCAGTCAGATGGCCTGCCCGCAGTCCACCATATCGCTACAATTTTTTGACCGAGCGCACACATAACCGTCTCAATCCGCAGGACTTGCACCGGCAATCCAAAGCACTGGTCAGCCTATTGCACTGTCTGCTCGAGCTGCCCATAAACCCACCAATTCTTCCTATGGCACCCTCAACGGAACCCCGCCCGTACCAACAAAAAAATTCCTCCAATCTTATATTGGCTTTGTTCTGCATCTCCGGATTCCCTCGGCCAACCCAAAAAACCCCTCTGCCCATAGAATTGCACATCCAAGCCCAATCGCCCCAAACATGACGTCCATCACGGGGTTGTCCAGAAACCGAAGTACGTCAGTGCAGTGATCGCACGGCACTGCCATACCCAGTCTGACAGCGCACCCGCAACTATTCATTTCCTACTTTTGACGATGCCTTCTAGTAAACTCGTTCCCCCACCCACAACTGGACGCCTCCGGGATGCGTTCATTCTGATCTGCTGAATTTTCCGTTCGGATGTAAACATCTCGTTGACTTTCATTCGACGTTCCACACAAAGTCAGTCATTTTCTGTGCTGTTCGCGTTCCGTCTTTTGCATTAGCACCAACTCCCTCCCCCAAGGAACTTTTACACCCGACTCCATTCCAACAGCGACAGTAGTGAGTCTCTACAATTTCAATGTACCCCGCTACTCTGAGATTCCTGATACCAGTTATGCGTATAGCTGATTCCTCTAATTCATCATCCCCACTTACGCCTTTTGTCACCCTGGCCATAAGCCTAACAGTCCAAGGCCGAAAAGGCCTCATCGGTGGTTTTAGACTTCAGTTAAAATTGACCGGCAGACCGCGGCAATCCTGCTACCCCACCAGATTTGTTGTTCTGGTTCCTCATTTTTCGCAGTTTGAAGTTTTCTTATCATGTGCCAGGCAGTATGCCTCGTTTTTGCCCTCCCTCGTTCTGTTTTTACCCGCTAGCTTCAAATCGTAACGATCTGATATTGTCTCAGCCTGAGACAAAAGTAAGATAAACTCCTGGTAACTGTGTTTCCTTTCCCATGCCGGTTTAGGCGTGACCAAGTCCACATCGTATATTGCCCACTGTTTATGACACAGTACTTTTTTCGCGCAATCCCCAGTGCTGGCAATCCCCCCAGTCGTGCCTTATTCTGACTGTAATCGTGTGATCATGTCTGACGGTATGCCACCTACTACTTGGAAATAAACAGTATTATTATTAGTATTATTAGTAATATTATAAAAGGCCGATGAAGATGAAACCCTGAGGTGCACCCGGTGAAACGTGTACTGACTACTACACGAAACTTGCTAGCTGCGGTGAATCCTCTGACTTCGTCTGGCGTGGTGTCTGCTGCAACAATAGAAAACTTTTCCCTACACAGTTTGCAAATATCTGCTTCATTTTACGTTTTCACGGATAAAGAAGACGTTATTATTCTTATGTACTGTTTGGAATATTTCCAAGTCCAACATAGGAGGAAACACGTGAAGAAACCAACGTATCCGTGAAATTTCACACCGTCTCCACAAAGATGTCATGCCGAGCCATGGCAGCCATTAAAGATATGAATTCAGTTTCTATGCACACAGTCATAATCTTTCTAACGACGAAGTGTTCGCTACGCTACCTTAGCCCAGGATGCTGAACAGACTGAGAGGCCTTTATTTCACGCTTCAGTTGCATAGAACCTAGCCATAGAGCCTTCGAGTATCGCGTCTCTGGACGTTGCTACGTCTCGAACTGCAACCGACGACATCGCCGTTTGCTTCACGACACAGCGGGTGGCGAAGTGGGCTATCAAATGTGCTAACGTTAGCTCAGCAGCAGTTCTGGGTCCCCGCAGCTGCCTTGGATTAGTTGCGGTTCGGTTGGCTGGACTGAATGGCACTGCTTTAAATCAAGCTCCGTTGGAAAACGGTACCGGCGCCACTTTTCTTTCGGCTGGCGTAGCTAAACGGCTTTGGATAGAAGGTGAACCAACGCGTGTTGAAGTGTCATTAGTTAATGGCCTGCAATTATATATAACATGACCGTCAGATTTGCTATGCAGTCTTTACTTGACGAGCACGTTGTCAAAGTCAACTGTGCATAGACTATCGGGTCACCCCTGATCAACAAGGCTTCGATTCCGGATGATTTGCTGAATTTGAAAAGGGCACACCTTGCAGATGTTTGTCCCGCACGAATTCCTTACAATTGCTCCTCAATTTTCATGCAAACTAATGTCCCAGAAGCCCACTGGGTTATCAAGCAACGTCTGGGCTCTCTGAGGCATCCCCAAGCGTATATAATGGCCCTGGAATAAACAGATTTCAGACCAGCCGTCCCTGCAGAACCAAAATGAATAGCAGTCAATTGCCTCAGCACGCAACTCAGAGCTAAGCACTCTTTTTTGGGGACATTTGAATCTGATTTCGACAAAATGGTGGGGAGAGTGCTTAACCCGTTAAAGCCCCAGCTTGGAACTTTAAGATGCTGAAAGCGGCAAGGGGATAACATTCATGTGCAGACGTCCAGCTCACAATCTCCAAAATGGTTCACGGTGTAGAAACAAAGAAATAAGCTGATCCTAACCAAGCGAAACCTCGCAAACGTCTGTTGATTCCAAATCCATCTCAAGAACTTTCACATTTGAAGACAATATTGGGCAAACGTATTGCACAAGCCGCAATCATGACTGCATGGTGGCATGCCACCTTGCAGATCTGGCAGCATGCACTAGGGATGAAAACCTCTTGTGGTGGTCGGTACGTCCTGCAGGGAGGGTCGCCCTGTTGCGTTGCACCATGGTGCGTTCGTATACCCATCACCCCTCCAGTAGCACGGGTGCTTCGCCCATCGCCGGTGGTTCTGAGCACGGCCTTTAATTCAGGAAACCAATAAAAGAGGACTGTTGTTTCTGTTTGTTGCCGCTGGGCTGGATTCGTCCCGGTTGTCATTTAACTGGCAAAACTTTAAACCACAGACGGTGAAAAAAAGAGAAGAAACTGGCCTCCCGTCTGTAAAAAAAATTCGTAAAAAACACAGATGGAATAGCCTGGAGCCTATGTGATGCCCATGGCTTATGTCGGCGTGCGGAGCTGTAGCTATCCTTGTCATAATTGGGGTTGTACCTCGCCAAAGCCCACTTAGTCGAACAAACAAAACACACGCACCTACCTGCTTCTCTCAGGAGTGAACATATACAATAAGAAATATGTGTAAACAGAGGTTCCTAACCCTCTGCTACCAGCATGCAAGACGAGTGTCCAAAGACTATTCTCCATGCATCACTTGTTAACTTGAAGCTGATAGCAGTGCTTCTGGGACTGGTGACTATTTCTTACACTTACTTTCTCTCCTAGGTTATTTTGCTGCCCAACTTAAGTAATGAATGCCAGATAAGCTAGCCCATCATCTCGGAAGTTCACCCTCGTCAGTCCTTATACTTCTGATTTCCCCAACCACACTACCTCTCTGCGTGCTTATGTCGGTTTGCACTAGATCTCTTGTACTTCACTATCACATGTTAGCAAACCCAACCCCTGCTTGGTTGCTAGTTGACTAAGTGCAAATCCATCCCTATCCCATCTCATATAGTCACTCACTGTCACCACCCTAATAGCGGTAGATGTCAGGTCTTTCTCTGTACATATATTAATGCACGTTATCCCATCTGATGTCTCCTCAA
>SJOL01005788.1:236162-272691 GCA_004794785.1 Opisthorchis felineus | reverse complement strand
TCAGGCCAATGATGGCATGGCACTGCCATACCCAGTTTGATAGCATACCCGCAACTATTTCCTTCCAATTATCGACCGTACCCTCCCGCCCACTCGTTCTATTAACTACAAATACGAACAAGCTCCCCACCTGGCCCCAGCTGCCTGCATGATCTGTTCATTCCAAACTGCTGAACCTGTCATTCGAATTTCGGTGGATTTTCAGTCTGTGCTCCTGAACAAAAATCAATAATTTTCTATACAGCTCGCGTTCTGGTTCGTGTGTTGGCACCATCTCACTCTTCCAAGGAAATATTATGCCCGGCTCCACAACAGAGACACAAGTGAGTCTCTACAGTTTCACTGTACACCATGATCCTGAGGTTCCTGTTACCATCTATACGCTTTGCCAATCCCTCCACTTCATCATCCCTACTTACGCTTTTTGTGACTCTGGCCATGAGCTCAACAGTCCAAGGCCAGGTGGCCCCAGCGGTGGTTTTAGGTTTTAGCTCAACTTGACCGGCTGGATGACGCCAACTCTGCTGCTTCACCAGATCTGATGTTCTTGTTCTTTATTTTCATCTATTTACACTCTTCTTGTCATGTGTCAAACAGGAAGCCTCTTGTTTTGCCCTCCCGCGCTTTGTTTTTGCCCGCCACCTTCAAATCCTACCGACCTGATCTTGCTCGATGTTCTCTCCAAAAAAGCAAAGTAACTGCCTCCCTGCCCGTGCCGGTTTAGTGATGACTACGTCTACATCGGATAACGCCCCCCGCCTATGACGCTGTCCATTTTCCCGAAACCCCTGTACCCACAATCCCCGCCAGTCATGCCTTCACTCGGACTGCAACCTTATGATCATGCCTGACGGCATGCCACCCACAAGTTGGGAATAAACATTATTATTATTATTACCTTCCCTGCGGAACAGCTGGAGTGCCTAAAATTGCGTGTGGCTGTGACGACGGTGTCCACTAATGATGATACGGAAAATTTACTAGCTGGTGAGAAAGCTGTCTGACGATGGTAACACCGTACACTCTCCTCGTGGATCAGTCGTCTGATGACATCGCCCTTCTTGGGCCAGAGAATCAAATTTTTAACCAAAGATTCCTCAGGGTCACTAATTTCTATGAAAATCTTTGGACAAAGACGTCGCATTCAGCACTTTTACATTACGTTCTTAGGATTCCACTCAAAGTCAACAACTACATTTAATGCGTTACTGAACGCAAAATTCGGCTACCGCAAAATCAACGTGCGCCACCTACTTTTTGGCGAAGCAATATACGCTGAAGCCTCGAAGCCTTTTCGAAAGTTTCAAGATCGGGTACTCACCGCTCCGGGATTTCTACTCATGACCGGATGTGCTGCTCTTTCCTGGGGTCAATAAAAGATATCACACGAACACGGCAATTTTTGTTCAAATTTCTTAACGAAACCACAGTGCGTCAGGCCGCAGCAGCGCAGAAGGCGCTGCAGAAAATTGTGCTACAATCGCATGTTCCCGGCGGTATCGAAGGCAACTTGTATTGCATCGGAAATATACCATTTGATGCGTTGGGGTCTGACTTGCGCAAGGTTTATCCGGAGGCGCTGAACTTCAATTTGAACAGGAGACATGATATGCCTCCGAAGGGTCTGCAGTTACCGAGCTACCATCTGCTGCCATATGCCAAGCCAGCTGCCCAGAAGTGTATGACAACTCTTTGGGCGTCCATTTTTTGTAGAAATTCGTACGCAAAAGAACATTAGTGTCGGAAAAACTACCTAAATTGAGCTAAAAAACGCCTAAACCATCCGAAAATTCTGAGTCCTCCCTCAACTCGGGGGGGGGGGGGCAAACATGACGGTGACGAGTCAGAGGATGACGGCCAAGTTTCATGGAAGATTTGAATGGAGAAATCTAAGGGTTCTTCGAAGAGGGAGGAATCTGCCAGCAGATACAATGGAAACGAATGTGAGGAGGACTAGTAGGATGATGATGAAGGGGATGGGAGTGCTGGATCGCAAGATGGGATGGATGATGCCAAGGAAAAGGAGGAATCGGTGGGAAAGCTGCAAGAAAGAAGTAGCTCCACTCCATCCAAAAAGGCAATCCGGAGTCCCGGACAGAAGATATCGTGGCTCAAACTGGAAGGGGGTCAGTGCTTTTCTCCTCAAAGGGGCAGAGGCTTCAATGGCAGGGGTCGTGGTTGCCCCAAACGTGGAGGTCATAATAACGGTTTTGGGCATCATGTGGAGGTCAAGCCCACAAGTGATGACCGTATGGGTAAAGTGCTAGTATGGACTGCATCTGGTAAGGTTAGGTACGGTGTGCCTCACATCCGCCTGCGGGAGAGAGCAGGAGATAATTAACTGCTCATCCCCTAGGCCAATGCTCCGAATTGAGACACATTTGCGGCACGGGCAATTGTGCCATTCTCCTTGATCTCACTAATTGCATGCGGTGGACTGGGTCTGCAAATCACGGAAAGCCATGCTGGCTTGGGGGCTGGTGTTGACTTTTTTTCTATTTTGCTGTGTACAGCAGGGCTCCCCGTTTGGTTGTTTCCTTTTTGCGCCTGGGTTATCTTTCCTGTGTTGACTTGGGCTCAAACCGCTCTTTGAACTTGTCATCGCACGTCTATTTTAAAGCAACAAAGTGAGTTTCGCCGTCGTGGCTCATCTTTAGATGCACATCACAAATTCCTCTGAAGCCATAGTTTCAACTGAGAAAACTTCGAAATAAAGTTTTGGCATTTGGCGGTACCTATTTAAAAGCTAAAAATCTTTCCATGCAGTCACAGTTTTGTTGGGAATTGTTTAGACGTGATCAAAGTCTACTGTTGGCCCGGAGTTCACATCTTACTGGCTGCTAATGACGACAGTATTAAGCAGACTTATTGTAGAAGGACACTTAAGTAGCAAAGGCGGTATAGTTTTCGGCGGTTTGGTTGTGTGTAGTGTACTGGGGTCCTCCTGTGGCATCATACCCGGCCCCGGAATTAGGTCAGAAAAATGGCTCTGGCTTTCTCATCCTCCTGACATCTTATAATCCATTACAGGCCCTGAGTTGCCTCTCAACCTCTCAGTAACTCCTGAACCACTCGGGTGCGTGAAAGCTAAGCTCCTCATCTAACCAGATAACAGCTATCGAATGGAGACTCCGCCACGAAATATCGACATGAACAGGCAGCTACGATTGCTACTCGTCTTGCTAACCTGCGTTAAATGCAGGCTCTGCAGATTGCTGTGCGATTGGCAGTGCACAATGTCCCGGGAACAGGATTATGGCTTTGCCCAAAAAATACTGTGCGCGGTGGCTGTATATGTAGCACCTCGAACATCGTGGTAGTACCAGAGCTTCCGTCTCGTCCGATAGTAACCTAATATCCGAGCAAATCTTGACTGCGATGGCGCTCCGGTGTCTGTTGTCAAGTTCACCGTGTGCTTGAATCAGAGTTGATGAACATGAATTGCTGAGCGTCCAGCACCGAGTCGAGTCAGTGGGAGGCACACGACCTTCTGCAATTGATTGTCGTCCCCAGCATAAGGGGCGGTATTATTGATTCGTTAGCACAACCAACAGGAAATCCAATGGAGCCGAAAATCAGAGACTTTATGCCTCCGGAGCTTAGTGATATCTCGGAAGGGTTTGGGCTTATTGAGAATGCAAGTGTACAGAACACACACCGGTAAGTGCCGCCTCTCTCTGTGTAAAACATCAGATGCCCCATGCCGAGTACGTCCGTGCAGTCAAAACCCACCCTAGATAGGGCCGTGAACACGTACCGTCACCGCCATACCCACCGTACCACAAGCAGGTCCTTTGAACTGAAAAATTAAGAAAACGCAAAACGCATACACACACTGAAGCTCTGCCTGACGGCATGCCACCCACCAGTTGGGAAGAAACGTCATTATTATTATTATCATAGTAGATTAACAACCACCCTTCAACCCGATATCACCCCCGATGGGGGGCATTTCCCAACGGAGCACCATCCAACGTCGCAAACACCGCTGAAGATTTATTCTTTCCAGCTTTGAAGATAATGACCGCCCCTTACTAACTCAAGGGGCTAAAGCTGCACCGGAACTCGGGCAAGTTCTGAGTGAACCATTACAATCGCCAACTCCACGTATTCGCACATTACCATCGCCAGTAAGCACCCCGGGTGTTGGGGTGCTCCCAATAGGCATGTGGATGTCTAGGAGATACTATCCGCTTACTGATGTCTTCTTGAATCAAGAATTGTGATTGGATAGGTTTTTATTTTGCTGGTCCGAGAGACCATACTGGTGACTTATATCGACTGAAAGGCCTCGACCGCATTCACAGCCTTCAGCCTAATCACCCGCATTGGTTGTGAGCTTGTAAACATGGGTGACTGCAGCTCCTCGCCATGACGTCCAGCAATGAATCTTCACGTGAGGTCAGCCGCAGCACGTAGTAGGGGAATGCCAAGCGCGATGGGTTTAGAGTCTCCCAAAGAGAGTTGCGCTTGGGCAGCAGTTCAAGCCAACAACTATTCGGGTTAACTCTTGTAACTTCCGAAGTGCTCCAACTAGTACCGCGTAAGTGATACCCACTTTTATGGAAGATTTACTTAACAAATACACCCACATCGGGACGGATCTTGCAGGAGGAAGCAACATGCGCAACAGCCCTCTCTCGGGCCCACAATATCTCTTAGTGATCCTCTGATACGTGGAACTTGGGAAAAACGTGCAACTGCCGACAAAAACACAGGCGTCTTGAACCAGACACGGCTCACAAAAGTCTGATGCTTTCATCACCAGGTACTAGGTGCTGAAGCGGTCATAATCCACCGATGCTTCACCTACTGATTACTGTCACGCCAAATTTGGTTGGCGCACTGGAGCTGGCTATCACTGTGCGTACCATCGCTCACGCGAACAGGATGGTCAAGGGCCGCGTGCACAAGATGCACGCCGCGAATACACGAAAATTCAGTCTACGACCGTCAAAGCCAAGTGTGAGAGTTGTTTCTAGGACGGAAACCTCATTTAGCGTTTTCCACATGGACTCTTAACAGGTGTGCAACTAGCGCATCATAACCGTTCAGATCAAACTCGCTTTTCAGACTGTCGGCAGCTCTGAGGTTCTCCTTCTGTTACATCCGCTCAACAAGTTGAAGGTTTTAATTGTTTACGCGGGGGGGCCTTAATACATGAGAATTATGTCGGAAGATGTGTGAACATGAAGTAGGCTCAGGCACATGCTCTGCAGAGCCGGCTGGTTTGAACCACTCATGCAACACTAAAATGGTGCGTGCACTGAAAGCAGCCATCTGAAGAAACTAACGGAACTACGCGGCAACGTTCCCACAAGTAAAGGTGCTAACCCCATGCTACTAAAAGAAGTTTCAACGGCACTTGCGAAACACCGGCAGTAGTTTCTACTCGTTCATATAACCGGCACAAGATCACTCCAAAGTCTAAGGAGCAACGGCTTTCGTTTGCAAGAGTGACGGCAATGGTATTCCGGGCGGCTGCTACCTAGCAACCTTACTATTGGCTGTTTTCAACGTAGTGGATTGTATAACTGACGAACACATTCCCGTCAATTCAGACGACCATTCTGTTTTGGAAAGCAGGCAACGTGGTTTTAGGAAAGAACAACCACACACCACGAACTCCATCATGGCCATCCATTCCTGGAACGCCGCCACTGGCGCGGGCTCTCAGCTCTCGCAGTTTACTTCGATTTCCTGACGCCCTCTGGCCAGATGTTAAACCGAAGAAATTTACAAAACTGTGCATTGTCCTCCGGACCACTAACGGACAAAAAAGCCTATTGCCGAGCAAAAGGTGGCAGCGCAGGATTTCCAAGGTATTACCCAAATTGCCTGAAGGATGCCTACGGAGCCACAGCAGCCCTACTGATCAACATTTTGCTGCACTCGGACGACACCAGGGTTTGGGGACAAAAATGCCGGGCTTGAGATCTTTCGGCACGGTCCAGAAAATGTTTGGCCACAGGCACTTAAAGTTATTCAGCACAGCCGCAGCGATTAACTCCTCCGTCTCACCACTCCGGTCAGGATCTAAGGTCAATCATTTTCTTCGGTCTTGCTCGATGCGCCAGCATTATCACTTACTTAACACTTGTTAGGCACATTCTGGGGTTGTTTCCCATAAGCATTTCACCCTAGTGTATCCGCTGGTTGAGTGTAACGCATTCGTACAACTTTCATGTCCGAAGAAGAATAAAATCCATTAAAGTTCATCCTGCGTGAAGATGCTGGATCTACCTATTAAATGGGAGAGTCCTCGCAGCTCTTCGACTCATCAAGGTTATATATGGTAGACTCTCAGTGATCTCGCTCTAACCCACCCTATGCTGAGAGACAGTGGATTTCAGGAAGCCGGTTTTTTTGCTCACCTGCGAAGGCATCAAGGCAACCTCACGGTTTGCTGCAGACGGCTTTGTGGTGGATGCGACAACTGCGCGAAGCAATTCTCCAGCGTATGGAATGCTACAAACGGAGGCTGGCGTCATGAATTCCAAGCAAGTCCTACGAATAACGCCAAGGTGCCCGCTCTTGCGAGGCTGTTATTGACTTCTTGGTTGTAGGGTCATCATCGCAGACAAACCCACTCGTGAGCCTATTTCCACACCGTTCAAGTCTTCCAGTACCGCGGAGCAGGTCGCTTCGGGCCGCCAAAGACCTTAGATTGACTTGTGTCCCCAGTTAGTTACAGTTATGCAGTCGAAGTGGACTCCACAAGAGGACACCCCGTAAGCATGTTTAAATTGCAATATTTCAGCTCAGCACATCTGTAAACGTATCGCCCAGGATATGACGATCGGCGGACGTCGATGAGTGATCAGGAGGCGGAGCACCGGCGCATTTCCTGGCCCATCTGTCGGTCCAGTGTCTTGGTGACCCCAGCGTTATCTGGCACCGGCGGTGGTATTATCTATGCGGTGTATTCAAAGGGCCTACCATGAAGCCACGCGATAAACCCTGGTTTTAAGTGCGACGCACGCATATAACGCAACCACGGATCTGAGAAATGGCGTTGACAGCACGAATTGGCTAGCTGACTGCAAAGACGGCTATAAGCCCATCAAAAATCTCCATCATGTCCATGTTCTCACAATGACGTTTGGTACCAAACGTCATTCGCTGTTTTCTAGCGAATCCAGAATTGGCCGCTTGAAACTTCGTTACTCGGCAGTTTGGAGGTAGTGCCTTTTATGCACCAGAATTCCTGATCGATTTAATACAACAGCCGAACTTCCAAGTTACTTTGATTGTTTTATCCAGGAGAAACGTTTCCAAAGTAGAGACAGTCGAAATTTTTTGCATGGCGAAAGTACATCTATCATGTATTTTGGAAGCTGTCAAGGCACTTGTACTAACATAGAGGAAATTTTGTACGATTCACTCACATCTTTGACAACGATGTTTTCAGTAGCATTTTACAATTCGGTCGCGCACACCATCGTGGCAGTCGACAACCGCACAGACTATGTACGGGACGTGGGGTGGGCGTAGATACCAATTCCCAATTTCCGGCAATAATACGCTAGTAAAGAGCGTAGTGGACGCTTTACTTCGCGTGAAGAGGAAGCCGATTCTGATGGTCAGTTCTTGCCATTTGCCTTACAACCAAAAACGTGACACAGTGCCACGCATCCTGTTGCTTCCCCTGTAAAACAACAGCAACCGGCAGCTATTTCTCCTACGCGTTTGACTAATCATAAGTAGAGTGACGTGCTTCTGTTTATTATAGCGCCATTTTGCTCCCTAGCCGCTTGTTCCCTGGCTTCTGCATCCCGCTCAGATTTGCTCGCCTTATAGTTACCAATGTCAAGATTTTTTACCTGTCTGATATCACTCGCAGTATCTTGTTAACTCCACCTGTTTTTGAGTATCTGCTCCGACTAGAGATTCCGGTAACCTGTGGGTCAAACTTGGGAACCGTCGGATGGCACACAAGCTCACTATCCGCCGCGCCGGTTCGGCTCCCCGACAGCCTTACTTTTGTGTTACCTTTGCATTGCATCCTAGCTGATACTATTTGGTCAGATTTTGTTCCAAAGAGGCCCAAGCGTGGGTTTTGATTTAACACGTGGCATAGGCTACTTAGTCACACTGTCAGCTAAAAATTTCAGGCACATTCGGTTTGTGTCGAGCTCCACTTCCTTTTGATTTGAAAATACCCTCCGGGCTTTCTTGCTGACTTCCCGGTGCCTGCTCTGACTGCCAGTATCCGTACGCTTGTATATCATTCGGTACTTACTTGTCATCACTTCCAGGAAGCCCTGCTGGTTCAATGTCCCTTCTTTTTCCCCCACCAATCGCGATATTCTTGATTGTACGTTCCACTTACTTAATGATGTTTACGAACGCAATTGTCCATAGAATCAGTTGCTAAAACGGCATCCACTGCCCTCGTTCCTCTGTTCCTACTGACTACTGAATGCCGGTTGCTCGTAGTCTGAGAGCTGCCTTTCTTCCGTAAGACCTTAAATCATACGGCCCTTAAAAAGCTTTTGCTAGTAAAATGTAAATCAACCGCGGATGAGTTAATAGATGAATGTTAACTGCCTATATTTACCAGATGCTCTGAAGACAGAAGACCTACCGGACGCCAGTGGATCTGTGACCTATTTCGGTGCCCATAATCGGTAGCAGGGACGGTCTGTCAAAGTATAATCTAAATGCCATCTTTTGGTGACGCGGTCCAGTGATGGATGTGATATGCGAGCAAAAGCATTAGTCGGTACTTTTGCAGCACCCATGCGCCATGCCTACTCCCCGAATGAGTGCTCCGTCACAAGCCTGCGACCTGTCTCTTAGGCTGGTAGTTGATTAAGGTAAAAAACGCGAATAAATAAAACAGCTTCAAAATTATTAGTAAAAATCCAAATTTCTGGGCCCATCGCATCAAAATGCCGCATACCAACGACTCTAAACAGACACTAAACTATGGAGGAAAATGTTGGTAGCACAGGTAGCGTAGATAGTCGTTGGCTTGTTCGCTGAGCTGAGCAGTTTGATTGCAAACGTTTCATCACCAATCGAGGTGGCATCATCGGTGCGTTGTTAGGGAGCGTAGTGGTGCGTACCGACGGGTTGGTGGTACTGCATACATGCCGAGCAGAAGCCCACTAATAATGGTATGTCGTTTCCTCATAATGTATCGTCAACCTCAGCTAGCACTTGGTTGCTTGGTCAGCAAACAAAAATCCACCCTTTCGTAGGTCCATTTGGCTTGCTGTCATCCCCTTTTAGATTTTTCTATTGGGCACCGTTTTATCTGATGCCCCCCGGAACTCACCAGCCGCCACTGCCCTCATCCTATCCCTTCTTCATTCCCCCTCTTCCCAAGCTTCAAACTTCGTCCATAGCCGCACCAAACGCCCCGTGTAGCCGTCATTCATTCAATCTGGTTGGTCCCCGGTCTACACCCACATGGTCCTCCAACTGAAGCGAAAGTTGCCCGTGAATCTTCATCGGCCTGGCTCTACCTATGTCACCCTCCTTGTCTAACCCAGATCCAGCTGCACGGAAATGCGTATTCCATGTCCGATTGCGGCAACCTTGACTACCGTTACGGGGCTGTCCAGAAACTGAAGTATGTCAGTGCATTGATGGTCTGGCACTGCCATACCCAGTCTGATGGCACTCCCGCAACTATTTTATTCCTACCCTCGACCGTTACCTGTCGCCCACTCGAGCCCGTAATTGCAAGTACGAGCAAATTGTTCACCCGGCCCCAACCACCTCTGGGACGATTTCGTTCTAACGCGCTGCACCATTCGTTCGGATTCAACCTATCTGGTTTTCCGCTGTAATTTCGGTTTGCCCCTTCCACAAGTTCAGTTTCATTTACGGTGTTCGTTTGGCCCTATGCACTAGCACTATCTCCTCATCTAAACTATCCTTTACACCTGACTTCCCTACGAGATTGACACCAGTGAGTCTACTTGGTTTCAAACAGACTATACTTCTGAGACGAAACTTGCCATTTATCTCCACCTCGAATCCTTCCATCTCCATCTCCATTTTCGCTTTTCGTGACCCTCAACGTTTGCCCGACCACTCAAGGCCACTCATGGCCAGCAATGGTTTTCGGTTTTGGTTCATGTCAACCGGCTTCATCATTGAACTATTCGTACCTCGTGCCCATCGTTCTCGTCTTTTTTGGTTCCCACAACCGCGCTGACTTTTCACGTAATAAGCATGTCTCGTTGGTTGTACTTTCCTCCACGTTGTGTTGTTGTCCGCCGCGTTCAGGTTGTAACGACCCGATAGTGCCTCAGTTGGCATGTTCCCTACAAGGTTGGAAATAATCCTATTATTATCATTATGAAACGTTTGCAATCAAACTGTCCAGGTCAGTGAACAAGCCAACGACCAGACAAAATGTTTCTTCCTACATGTCAGTGCTGAGCCTGGTCTCCCGGACACTGAAACGAAAGTGCTTGGGAGCTGAAGGTTCGATCATCCTCCGGGCACATACTATCAAGGCGCTTCTAGTTGCTGACAAATGTCTTTTGTCCACCCGGGGACAACTAAAACCCGTGCAGGCCGTAGTGCCACAAACTCATTCCACTCGCAACAACGGCCCGATCCTTCCCGGTATTCCTCAGCTACCGCCATCGCGTCACTATATAGGGTTAAGTGAGTACCCGACCCTGGATATGAGGAATTCGCATTGAGAAACCGACGCCAGCTTGCATGCTGGGACAGGCTGTCATTCGCACCATGCTTGCGATTATAGATTAAACGAAATCTGGCTTCGGAGGTCCTTTGCAGGTGTGAAGTGTACCGTCTGCCTCTTTCAGTCCCTCATTATGTCAAGCACTTAACATTGGGAACCTGCCGCCGAAAATGCAATCAAACTGAACTGTAATCGAATAAGCGCGACATTTAAATTCTTACCTTGAAACGCACTGGTCTAATGAGTAGCGCAACTTCGGCAACCTAAACTCTTAGGTGACGTTTCCCAAGTGCACTCCGCCTACGCACTAGCCGTACGAAACTATCCACCTTTACATTCGCTAGGCTGCATTTTTCATCTCTTGGGCAGTGCGTGAGGTCCGGGGACGTTTAGCTAGTTCTCAACAAATCGAAAACCAGCATTATCCTTGACCTCACCGGCAGCCTCGGCTCCATCTTGTTTGGGGCGACTTCGTTTCGAACTTACATCGCTGTCCTGCGTTTTTGTTACGTTCATTTCGTTTTTTCGCTAATTATACATAATGGAATCAGACGTTAATCCTGCTGCATCGGATAGCCCTGAACGTCATTCTGGGGATGTGACCGGTCTTGGGAACTCAGGAAACGGAGCCCACCCAGAGCATCTTATGGATAAATGCCAGCAAATAAAGATGTGGCAACAGAGCAGCTACCTTTCGGATTCCGGTATTGAGACCGCACTGGGGACCAACACACCTAGCATCAGCAGCAAGGTAGGGTTGGACGATGGCGAACTAGATGACCGCTACCTGGGTCGGAAACCCTGTTCTTTCAGTCAGTGGCAGTCCTTTCCCATGTCAGTTAACCCCGCTGATTCTTCCGTACTCTCTCCCGCCACCCCAAGTACTGGAAGTGTGTTGGGGATTGAGGCACTCGGAGACACGCCTGGAGGCTCGCATTCTGCCAGCAACGTAGACCTCCGGGGTAATAAACTTCCAGAAATAGATACAGACGAAGCTGCCACTGCTATTCCTGAATTAGTGAAACTAATCAAAGACGAAGACGATCAGGTTATAATTTACCAGTCTTCGATGATGGTGTTCCAACTGAGCAAATCTGAAGCCATTGATGCACTCATAAAGTCGATGGACATGATTGACTGTATCATTTCTGCACTTGGCCGGACAGATGACCCCGAAACGGTTCGCTTCCTCTCTGGCACACTTTATAATATGTCTCAAACTCAAACAGGTCTCAAGGTAAGTACCTTTAATTCATACTGAACATTTCAGGCCATCTTTGCTGCTCAATGTGTGCCGTGTCTGGTAAATCTTTTGAATTCTCCGGTGGAGTCCGTACTTTTCTACGCCATCACCACATTACACAACCTTCTGCTCCACCAAGATGGTGCCAAAGCCGTTGTTCGTCAAAGCGGATGCCTACAAAAGATGACTACTCTGCTCCGAAAAAACAACATCAAATTTCTCACAATTTGCACTGACTGTTTGCAAATATTAGCCTACGGACATCAGGAGAGCAAACTTCAGATACTTTCTAGTGGTGGTCCTTTGGAATTAGTGCGAATACTTCGTGCATACTCTTATGAAAAGCTTCTGTGGACAACTGCCCGAGTCTTGAAAGTGCTTAGCGTATGTACCTCAAACAAACCAGCCATAATTGCTGCAGGCGGCATGGATGCACTTGCTAAACATCTTCAGAGCTCCAGCCATAGGTTGGTGATCAATTGCTTGTGGGCTCTCCGGAACTTGTCAGATGCTGCCACCCGATTGGATAACCTGCAGCCTCTGCTGCATTCTCTTGTCCAATTGCTGGACTGTGGAGATGCGAATACGGTCACATGTGCCGCGGGGATTCTCTCAAACCTGACGTGTAACAACCACGCGAACAAATATGTCGTGCACAAGGTAAGTTTTGATTGACTTGGGTCTCATCATTTTAGTTCGGTGGTATCCAAGGCTTGTTGCGAGCGGTCGGCCAAATCGGAGCCAGGGAGGACATTTTGGAGCCATGTATGTGCGCTTTAAGGCACCTGACAAGCCGTCACGAGGAAGAAGAAACTGCCAGGCATATGGTCGTGCATGAACTTGCTGGACTGCCTTTGTTGGCCCGAATTCTGCACGTGGCTACCGCAGGCATATGTCCTGATCTTGGCCTTGTCTGTCAACCACCACAAAATCCTGTGACATCATGGATGCTAGTAAAGGCCATGGTCGGTTTACTGCGGAACCTATCAGTCAACATCGACAGCCACTACGGCATGCGTGAGTGCGGTTTGGTCACAGGCCTGTTCCTACTTTTGTATGCAACCCAACACGAGATAACGAAGGTAAGCCCCTATATCCTTTGTCTTGCGCACTTTTTTCTGCCGAATAACTTCAGTCGCTGCTGCTCTCGGTTTTGCGATAGACCCAAATTTGGTTCTTTTTTGTGTTTGGTCGTCAACTGTACGCTGCCCACCATACAGGTAGTGAGTGAGCTAAATTCTGTGGTGAGCTTCAAATGGGAATTGGAACATCAGGATCGATCTGCGTTTGGTTTCGTGGAATAAAGTGTTCCAGAAGTGCTATACATGAAGAGCAGAAAATACCAACGAGCCTGGACGACCTGGTTCTATTCATGCTTGTTGTAAAATAAGTAATTATCATCAATTATCATCGTCACCGACAGCAACACTAGATGACAACACTGGCGCTTCACTGCCGTACAACCATGTTAATTTATTTGAATAAAGCCCTATAATCAGAAGGAAATAGGGCAGGGGAGGAGGGCTAGTGCTAGGGCTAGCCTACAACAAATAGGCGAGGTGCTTACACATCCAATAATCAATCAGACAACTTCGGTTGAAACTGATAACACGAACGCCAGTGGCATCGGTTAGCCACCATATCGTCCAGTGTCTATAGCCAAGCACAGGGCCACGTGAGTCTCATCCTGGAAGGCTAACGATACGTGCATTTTTTGGAGCATCATTCCTTTCTATCATGTCACTTTCTGTCCACCTCTATCCGCCGCTCCGACTTGGGTAAAATAAGTAGTAATGACAGAGGGGGGATAGGGCCTTCTCAGGATTTGAAAGACATGACGCGTGCACCATCAGGTGGTACCTCGTTTTGTGGGGCGTTGCTACCTCACTGCCGCAGAGTCAGTCTGTTTGAAGCTCTATGGTGAAAAAGAAAACCGGTTGGCAGAAAGGGTATCTGATGCTGGCTCATCACATTTCAGTCACTCAGTTGGATAACCGGACAGCGCAATCGTCAGTGACGTCGGCCAGTGATATTATTTTTCATGGTCAAGTCTTTCAGCTGTAGTCACTTTCAGTGCACGATTGTCGTTCGATGCCGGTATGCTACCGGGGCACCTTAGCCTAGACAAGAGCAGTGGAAAAGCAAGAGTTGGGTTTGAACCGCAGACATCCCGGTTAGCAGCTGGCGCTCTAATCGACGTTCAACGTCTAGGAATTGCAGTTCAATCCTCGAGGTCCTATCCTGAAAGTGGGATCGCAGCAGAAAACGTTTCATTATCTTTTTCGTGCCCTTCCACCAAGTCACATTTGGTATACCTCACACTTTACAGCATTTTTCAAGACAAGCCCGAGGTAGCTAAGTGGTAAAGGTGTGACCCTATTGGTCCGAAGTTCTGTAGTTCGAACCAGGCATTACGGTTGCCCGTGTCCAGGCAACCTGGCATACCTTTGCTCTTGTGGTTCCTTCAGGTTGAATGGCGGCTGTGCACCGAAAGTGTACCGCGACTGAACGATAATACCAACAATAATAATATTACTGTTGTTATACAGGACTCACGAAGAGCAGTGTTCGTTTGCGAAAGCAATGAACTTGGCACCTGATTTAGCCACCACAGTTTATGGCGATGGGCGTTTCCGGAAACCAAACTACCTGCTGTGCAATCAAACACCTGTTTCTCTTACCACGTTATTTCACTTTCCGGACGCAGACTGCTTATGGGCTACGCCCCAACTGGCTCTTGGATTGTTCTTGAGCACCTAAGAATACACAATCCGCGATTGTTATTGGCAATAACAGGTAAGTACTGAGGGGAGTACAGTACGGTCGGAACAGCTCGTGATACTTCCAGTTCAACCACCACTTTTATCGATACCTTTACTTCATGCGAACCACCACTAGTACAAACGACTGGCATACGCAGCACGTGGACAAGCCAGTGTAACCTTTGCAGTGTTATCAGTTCATCTATCGTGGGTGAGTTATTTCTTCCGAACACCATTTGACGTATTTCAACACTGCTGATCCGGTGTTCCCACCAGACTTAGGCAATGCTCCGAAGTCATCGATGGTCAAACACTAAGAGTCTTTTGATGTCCTCGGCACGCAGCGGCCAGGTTTCTGACCCGTATAGCAATATGGATCGCACCGCAGCATTGTCAACTCGACCCTTGACGGATAAGCTGATGTCACGCCTACACCACAGGTGACGCAGGTTCACAAAATCTGCTCTGGCCTTCCCAATCTGGATGGAAGTATAATCTTTTGCTAGACCACCGGGACCGATACAGCTGCCCAGGTAGACAAACTTTTCTACTACTTCAAGTAGCTCATCCTTAAGCATGAGCCTAGGGTTCTGCCCTACACAGTCTTGCAGTAGCACTTTACACTTTGCAAGTGTGAAGCGCATGCCAAACCGTGATGCAGAATTATTTAGATTATTTAATATTGTTTGCATCACTACGGTGTCAGATCCAAGAAGAGCTATGTCGTCTGCATACTCGATATCTGTGAGCGGACGCCCCGGGAGAACTTCGACCTCACAGGCATTAGAGGCTGGTAGTGAGTCTTCCATGATCGTATCGGTGACGAAGTTGCAGAGGAATGGTGAAAGAGGACAGCCCTGCCTGGCACCACTTGATGTGGTGAACTCAGGCGAGAGCTTCTCGTAGACCTTCACACGGCCGCGGGGGTTGGCGTACAGCGTCTTAAGGAGGGTCAGGAATTTATGGGGACACCTTTGCTCCATAGACACTGCCATAGTGCCTGACGGTCCACAGAGTCAAAGACAGCTTTCAGATCTAGGAACACAACCATTGTTGGTTGCTGGAAACAGTGTTGCTGTTCCAGAATCTGTCAGGGGGTGAAGATATGATCGATGCATCCTCTTGGAGGATAGACCCCAGCTTGGATATGCCTCTCCCTGTGTTTAGTCAACCGTCGAAGGATAAGACCAGAGAGGACGTTCGATGCCACAGCTACCAGGCTGATGCTACGGTGGTTTTCACACAGCGTCCACGTACCCTTTTTGAAGATAGGAATAACTGTCGACATGCCCCATTCTGCAGGCGCTTTCTCTTCGTTCCATATAGCACCAATAAGCTTTGTCAGATGTGCCACCAGGGATTCTCCGCCTTTGAAGAGGGCTGGGTACAGACCGTCCGATCCTGGTGCCTTCGCACGTCTAAGTGCTGATATTTCTTACTTCATTTCTTCCGACGGGCGATTAAGGTTTACATTCCATTAGCCCGTATGCACTTTCTCCACAGGCTGGATGGCAGGAGGCCAGCTAAACTGTTCTTCGAAATGTTCGGTCCATCTTTCCAGTTGACGTTTTTGCGAGTGAATTAATGAGCCGCCTTATCGTCTTGCGGTCGAATCGGAGAGGTCGGACAGACAGCACTGAACGCCGCTAACATAGCTCCTTTCGCATTTTGCCACGCTTCACCCACATGCTCACTGCCAGTACAGTATTGGTTTACTGCGGAGAGTTGTTGGGCTAGCTCAGATCGATACTGTTGAGCTATGGTAGTTTTTCAAAGATGGTGGATTGGCGTGCTTCTTGCTAACTTGCGAGGGCCTTAGGGAAAACAAAATGTCAGGCGTGCACGCACCATGGGCTGATCGGAATTGATTCCGATGTGGTGTGCCCCAGAAGGAACGTCAGTCTTGAATTGTAGCTCTCCACCGGTGGCTGATGGCCACGTGGTCCAACTGGGTCCACGGTTGATTTGCAGTTGGTGGCCGTGAGGTAATTTGATGCAAACGTATATGCTGAGGGTTCCTACTGGCCAGAAACAGTTGATGATCAGCACGCAATTGGAGGAGTCTCTCTCCGTTGTCTGTGCGACGAGCATCGACCCCGAATCAACCTCCCAAATGTGATTCCGAGGAGCTCAGACGATCGACTTGAGCATTCATGTCGCCCGCAGGTATCTTAATGTCAGTGCTTTTTTGACGAATGAGCCCGGATAACTCTCGATAGACGGTATTCTTCTCAGCGTCAGAACTACAGTCCGTTGGGGCATAAGCCGACACTACAAACAGACACCACGTTTTGTGACGAAAGGCGTTGAGCTTGATTGAGCTGGATAACCGGACGGCGGAGGACGGTGTGAGGGACTCTTCAAGTATCACGCGGTCGCTCACTGGGTCAAGGCGGTACACAAACCGTTACACCACGATAAAGTCCAGTTTGTTCGTGACGGAAGCGCTTCGATAGACTGAATCTGAATGAGGCTGGTATATCATCCTGGAAGGCCGATGATTTGGATGTCGTACTACCAGTGTTACATCGTGACTTCAGATGGAAGCCGGTTGTTGAACCACGAGATGTTACACACAGGAAGCTTCAAAACAGACGACTTGCTTCAGCGGAGGTCCCACTGGCGAGGGATGAGGAGCGATGTAGTAGAGTATGTTGTGGCCTGTGGGCGGTACCAACTGATGAAAGGGGATACAACGGGGGTAACTTATCCCATGGACCCTATCCATATATCAGAAATAGGAGGCATGTGATCCGTTGACGTCATGGCACCCTTCCCTGTTACAGCTAGTGGCAATCAGTATGCTGTAACAATGACAACAACTGTCATGGTGGATCGAGACGAGAGCTGTGCTAAATTAATGCGCGACTACAATCAGCGGAGTAGTAATGTATTATATCGTGGCAAACCACGGCGCACCAAGAATGCTCTTAACGGATCATGGGCCATGTTCTTCACCCTTATGAGTGAAGAATTCAGAAGTTGCTTGCAGCGGCTAAGGACGGCACCCTACCACCCGCAGAAAAATGGCATAACGGGGCGCAGCAACAGAACGGATGTCCGGTGGCCAAAAGAGGTGATTTGCAAATGAACATGCCGATGGTGTTTTTAGCACATCGTGCGCCGATCTAGTCAACCACAGACAAGACCCATTTCATGTCGATGTACGGTCGGCACTCACGCCTCTCAGTTGATCAGGAAATTGGGTTGTGGCCGGCAGCACGCCCGTCTCCGGAACAGCCGGGAGAAAGAAGGAAGGAGGCGCGAGAAAACTTGACAGCCGTTCAGGAACGGACCAAACATAGGATAGTAGGTAGGAATACACGACTATTCCTCATGGATGCGAAGGCCAGATGTAAAGATCGTCAGTTTTTTGTGCTCGAGTTATCGTACTGGTTGACCAATGGCGAGTGTAAAAATTTGAGAAGCATTTAGAAAATCATCAGGCTTCCTTAATCAGGAACCAGAAAAACACTTCCGCCTACATAGCGGAAACTTACTCACACTGCCGCACTTTAATCACATCCTCACCCTGTGGAACAAAGAAGGCTTTGATAACTCCATACGATGTAGTTCCTGTCACTAATTTATTTGTTCCCATTTGATGATAGCATCTTGGGTGTTCTTTGCTCACATGGCCTAAGATTGTTGGCTTTCTTAGAGGTAAATTGCACAATCTCCTAACGCTGTCAATTTTTGCGACATTTATCTTTCCCGGAAAATGCCTGGTACAGTAAGACTGACAAAATTTGCTATCTTGCTTGTTCATTCCAGTTCGGTTTTTCAGCGATACACCTTACACCAAAGTACAGTGGTTCCAGTTGCTACAGTTTCGTTCCACGAAGGAGAATAATGGAATGAGAGCGACGCGTTGGGGACGATGACCCAGTTCATGGACCTCAAATAGTACTGTTTGTCTTACATGGTGGGGAAATCGTTCGTTCGCAGTAACACCCTTCCGGTGCCTAGCTGCCATGCCACCCGAAGGAAGCACGAGGACTGGGATACTGTCAGGTGGCCCAAGCCTAGACAGGGGAAGTCGAGAGGCAGAGGTCGGTTTCGAATCACGGACCTTCCGGTCAGTAAATTCGCGCTCTAACCACTGAGCCATCTCGCCCCTACATGGTGGGAAGTGGGAGAACTACGCAGTGAAGGCAATAGCTTTGATGCAGGAGTGCCATTGGCTGAGTGACGTAACCGTATCTGTCAGGGTCACTAACGACTTGATTGTCTCATCCCCATCCGGAGAGACGGCAGTTACCAACGCGACTGATTTGACTGGTAAAGGCTTCCATGCTTTGTTGCCAAGTCATATAATGACCGCCTCTATGTCTTCCCCATCCGAATAGTGATCTGTGAGGCAAACGGTTCTCTGGCATACGAACTAAAATGGCCTGACCAGTGTAATCCATGATGTGTGACCAGCTGATCTATCGAGGGCGAGTTATCTGCCTCCCTCGGCATTACTGACCTGATTTTCTCACCAGACCCGCGCAGTGCTTCGGAGAGTCTTCGAAGATCTGTATACAGCGGTCACATCTCTGTTCCATGAAGTAGGACAGATCGGACCACAACAGTATGTACCATACCGTTGACTGCCAAAATGATGTGACGGCGCCACAAATGTTGATTGGCAAACGCTGCTCTGACCTTCCCGATTCATGAAATGACTTCATCCTTCACCAATCCGCCGAGAATTTACAGCTGTAAACGTAGACGAACTTATCTACCACGTTGATTGGTCCATTTACAAGCATAAGCTTAGAAGCAGGTAGAGAAGACTCAATCAGCACGATTACGTAATCAGCATGATTACGAAGCTGAAGAGGAAGGAGGACAGAGGGCACCTTTGCCTAACATCACTGGATGTGGTGAACTCGGGAGATAGTTTGTCTTAGACAAGTACGTGTCCACAGGAGGCACACAGAGCCTTTATGGAAGACAAGAATTCAGAAGTGACACCTTCCTCGCCATGACTTCTGACGATTAACAGAGTAAAAAGCAGCTTTCAAATCAAGTATAACTACCATTGTTAGTCACCGGATGAAGTGGTGCGAAGTGAAAATATGATCGATTCAAACCCCGCTTGGTTTTCGCGATTTTGGGTCAGCCTGCGTAGGATAACCTTCATGAGCGTGCCATCAGACTAGCTACAATGGATAGATGATTGACCTGTATCTATGAATTCTCTGTATCTATTCTCCTGACCAGTAGAATAAACCAAAATTAATCCCTATTAAGTTCAGAGTATCTGTTCCAGTTTGCTGCTTTCAACGTCCGTACTCTGTTAAATAGGGTAACAGGCGTCTCTTGCACCAAACGTTTTGCTTTTTCGGTCGATGTATGTCGTGTCTCCGAAGCACACATACAAGGCCGTAGTTCGGTCATACTCTTCAAGTCGCTCGGGATGAACCCAGATTTGTTGCACTTCACTCTTCTGACGCCTAGTGATCCTAATGCAATGGCTGGTGGTATCTACGGTCTGGGAATTTTATCTACCCGGGCGCTGGATTTGCTTTACTGAACTGGACTCCTGTAAATAACCGTCTTTGCGCCGTTCTTTTGACTGGCCCAATTAAGGTCGACGCATGTTGACGCGGTAAGGGATTTTTTTGTCCGCATGCATTCTGACAGACAGCAGCTCTGTAGCCGAGCAAGCTAGTCTCTCTCGAGGTCTGTCACGGTTACTCAGGTTAGCGAGGAGCACAGATGTTATGACTTCGGCTGGTGATATGAATGCCTAGGTCGACCAAGTCCGGAAGAAGCCCATCCTGGCAACCGAATCGTACGCTCATCGTACAGACAACGGAGAGCGACCAGGTAAGTGGTGAACATCATTTGCTTTTGGCCAGCAGAAACTTTCAGCACGAACGCTCACATTGCTACCAGATGTAGACCGGCCTTTGACTCAGTTGGACCGTGTGGCACTCAGCTGCCATTGAAGAGCTCCGAAACAAAGTTATCGTTCATTTTGGGCCATACAACTTGACTCTTGCCACGGCATTGTTGGGGCACGCGTATCAATTCGCTTTCCCTCGGGAACACACCGGTTGATGCAAGGTTATCCAGCTCACCACTTGCAAAGCTTCTCTGTAACCCAACAATATCGAGTTCAGTTGGCTTAAAAGCATCCAGAAGTCAACGTTCACGGGGCTGAGCTCAAGTTAGCCCAGTGGTTGAGGCGCAGAATTTCTGACCGAAAGGTCCGTGATTCGAGCTCGATTCCGGCATCTCGACTGCTCCTGTCTAGGCCCGGGCGATCTGGCAGTATCTCAGCTTTCGTGATTTCTTTTGGTAGCATGACAAATATGCATTTAAAGGAAGTTACAGTCTGACGATGCTCTTTATTTCAGGTGGTTGACAGTTAAATGAATCAAAAAGACTTAGTTGAGGGGCTCGCAGGAAGGCACCGGTGATTAAAAAGTTATACAGGCTGAAGAAGAGGGCTTGGTTGAGATTCAAAGGGCGAGATGGCTCAAGTGGTTAGAGCGCGGATTTGCTGACCGGAAGGTCCGTTGTTCGAAACCGACCTCTGCCTCTCGACTTCCCCTGTCTAGGCTTGGGCCACCTGACAGTATCCCAGTCCTCGTGCTTCCTTTGGGTGGCATGGCAGCTAGGCACCGGAAGGGTATTACAGTTGAACGATTTTTTTAGATTCAAATATCTGATCCACAAGGTAATGGATGTCGGATTTTTTTTCCAAGGACCCTTCCGCTAACCTCTTGGTGCGAACCGAGAGGCAGTGGTTGGTTAGATTTTCTTGTGACATTTTCGGAAGCTAATGATTCAATCGTCTGACATACTTGGCTGCGGAGGGTAGCCTGTCCCGAGGGCCCAGAGAGGAACGCACTGTTGCCTGACCATTCTGCTGCACATGGCGGATGCGCTTGGAGCTGTGTCGAGCTTATAGCAAGGTTTACTTGGTTTCTGACCATACTGGATACTCCGCGGGTGGTCACTGTCAACCGCTGGGCGATAAGAATGTGCGGTTCTTAGGGCCGACCTTTTCTAACTCGTCTTTCCTTGGGAGATAGCATCGCCGCTTCAATCAATATGGAAATGCTGGTCGCATTGGGGAATCGCCTTACAAATCTCACACCTGTCGCAGCGACAATGCGATTATACCGCCACGTAGTATGATTTCTTGCAGTACCGGCACTAGCTGTCCTTCGTCTGACTGCTCTTATTTGGCTTTCCTCGCATCGTTGAACCTTAAGGAGCCTAATGTCAGCCAGCGTAGCCCTCAGAATCGTTTCCGCACTCAAGCGCGACCACCACGACAAGGAGACAGCATTAGGCATGGACTGTTCTGACTGTTTTAGAAGTTCCTATTCCCTTTTGTATTTTCGTTTACTGTACCGCGGGAAACTGTACCAGGGAAAATTTGATTGATGTCAATGGGTCTTAGGTCAGATATGCTTACTTTACAGATGGTAGGCGAACCAAGTATAATCATCGGGAATTTTCGGCATTGTGGGAGGTGTTGGGCTCCTCAAGAACGATGCTTTAAGGAGTTTACTGGCCTCCGCACCAATTACCTAGGATATTGCCCCCCCTAGAGATAAGGGCGGCGATCACTTTTCAGGTTAGGTATTTGAACTCTCCCGCGATAGATGAATTACTCATGCTTCATAGGCTGCGCTGGTTGGGACATGTACTCCGCATGCCAGAAGACCGTCTGCCTCACAGAACGTTTTTCCAAGCCCTGTGCTGAGTGGAAGCTACCGAGAGGTGGACAGTGTATGACCTGGCAACGAAGTATGAAAACACTATCCAGTAAACTTAGTCTTGTGGGCAACTGACGCCTCTCTGGGTGGGGATTTCGGGACTCAAATCACCAGTGGTTAATGACATTGGCAGAAATGGCCCAATCGCGCAGTCAGCGGCGCTCGTGCATCAAAGCGATCGCCTTCAATGCGTAGCTAATCAATTTCCGAACAAACTGAACATGCCTTCGCCTCCAAGGCTTGGTTGTATGTTTCACAGTCTCCTTTTCCGGTGATCCAAACTGTAGCAGCTGGTTTATGGCTAATGAATTGAATTGAATTGAATCTCCTGCAGTCGATGTTACTTAGTGCCTAGATCAAATTCGCCTTGCAGCTGAGAGCTCGCATCGGTGATGCACCACCCTATCGCTTGATTTTGCATTCTATACCCTGGTTATTTTTGTCTCCCTATCGTGTCAGCTGAACGTGCAAACTGGTTAAGAATTACTTTTCTTTTTACACTTATCAATATGCAGTCGTCAACCATCACCACAACTGACAGCAACTCCAGTGTGAAAACACCTGCGCTTGACTGCCATACAAAAAAAAATACTTCAGCTGTAGCACCCTTTCGGTGCCTAACTGCCATGCTACCAGAAGGAAGCACGAGGGCTGGGATACTGCCAGGTTGCCCAAGCCTAGACAGGGGAAGTCGAGAGGCCGAGGTCGGGTTCGAACCACGAACCTTGCCATACAGCTGTCAGTTTGTTTAGATCAAGCTGTATGATGATTTGTTTTACTTTCTCCATTGTAAAAATGTCATTAAGCCGAGCCGCCTTAGTCATACAAGAGTAGTGGGTTATTTGTTCAGCCCTACTCACTTGATGTTTCATCAGTATCGCCTGGTATGTAGTGTCAACTAGTGGTGTTCGTAAATGTCCACTGTGAGGAGTTGCCTACATTTAATTAGATTGCCCTCATGGTAGGCGTTTATGACATTTTGACAGCCTCATGAGTTATACTTCACAGGCCTTTTTCCTAAGTTGACTATAATACTGTTGTTTTCATCTACTTTTGTAGCGTACCTCTGCAAACAATTCGACCTCCTATCAAACGTTTGCGACGATGGTCCAAAGTGTTCGTTTGGAAGAAATTGTTGAAGGGATATGTGGTGCTCTACATATGTTAGCCAAAGACTTTGCCACGCGGTCCTATCTAGCCCTACTGAAAGTGAGTTGGACGTGTTCAAGTCCATAATTTTTTTTCTATCGTTCGTGTACAGTTGTCTTCCTCTTAGACACCTGATAAAGCAAATATATTGTGGCAGTCAGATGGAATGTGGTGTGGCATGTTCAACAATGCCTCGCCTGCTTCAATCCACATGAAAGTTGAGGCAACTCTTAGGTGTGTTCGTAAAGTTTGAGAGTTTCAATCGAGCTTTCGTCCTGCAAGTAGAGCCAATCTATGCTGAAAATTGGAGAAGTACTGTACAGCTGTTTCATCCTTGTTGGGAATCATCAGTAGTGCACGTCTCACGAAACTCAAAAAGTCTCAAACCCGCACTGTTCCGGTCAATGTTTGAATGCCTAGCCGTTAGGCCTCGAGTGGCTGAACAGCAGTGTGGTTAACTCAGTTAGGTGGGAAACAGCGCCACGCAGCTTTCAGTCACAGAATCCAATTCACGTGGTCTTCTGCTGACTGGTTGCTTGGGTGACAGCTCAGACGGAAGATTCACACAACTTGTGGATTGTTCCTCCTGGTTTATTGAAAGTTTACCAGAAAGGAGCCCACGCTTATTTCGCTTACTTTCAACGGTGTTAAATCATATATTTTCGGGGGGTGGGTCCGTCATCATGCAACGGATTATTTCTCGTAACCTATTTGTTCATCAATCTTTTTTTCGCCGCTAAGGATTAAACCACAAATCACTGGGTTACAAATCGTTGCCGTGGCCATTGTTTTCGACGTCTTGGTACCAGTTTTGCGTAACTGTACGATCTTAAGTGAGGATATCTGGAACTCGCTCTGAGAACGTGATTCTTAACGGGTAAACTTGTAGTGTTATGTTCTAGTAGCGCGAGGATTGTTTACTCACAGGTCCTCAGCGATCCATTTAGATCGGCCTTGCCGGGAAAACCCCATTGTCCGCATTGTAATATTTCTATTGTTGAAAAAACCCCACCAAATCCAGCATATCCTTTGTAGTTGAGTGGAGATCGTTACATAATCACTCAGGCGTCACTAGTTTGCTCACTAAAACTCTAAATCGCAGTCAGTTTATCGTAGATTCCATTGTGTGAAGCCGATTCGACTCGTGTTAAAAAGCTGGAAGCAACTTTCTTCAGTGATGGCATTTCAGTCATCCCAATCGATAAAATTTTGTGTGGCTGCGCCATGAAACTGATTAGTGCGCACCGGCAAACCGGTAGCTTGGGAACGGTATTTCTTCGCCCAACCAGTGGCTGCACGATGGACCACTGAGTGCATCATATCCTGGATTCAGCAAATTGGTGCTCTGCTTTTTTGACAGCTCGATTTCGGACCTCATACGTTGAACTCCAGTCGAAATATGAAATCTCCGTGCACGCATTGATTTACATGATTCCACTCTCTCCTTAGCCGTTGCATTCCACAACTCTCTTTATAAAAATGTAACCTGCGGAACATTTGGATGCTCAAATGCTGAAAGGCAAATACGTGTAGAAAATCTTTACACGATACTCAGAAAACGCTGGGCAACTGGATGCTTACGTTGTCGGTGTTACATTCCACAACAGTTTTGTGGATAGTGTTTACTAAGAAAATAAACTAGCGATAAATTCTCAAAACTTGTTTCCTACGAAACTATTCTTCGATATTATTGTCCGCTGTTAGAATTTCCCATCTTGCGTGTTTCAACTCCATTTGTGGTTTCCTGCTACCCGTTGCCCAGGGTAGTAGTACCGACCGAGCCGATAAACCAGCTCTTGGCTCCCAGTTTTATGACATCTGATGTCCATCGTTTTGCGAATGTAAGGTCAAAGTCTGCGCCTCCCAAGAAAGCACGGTTCTGGAGTTATTGTTTTATCCTAGATGCATTCTTCCCGCATACCTTAGTGACTCAGAGAATAGATGAAATTGGGGTGGCGGTCCTCCCAGGGGAAGAGTAATCCTGTCGATCTTACTGACAGATATTGACATGCCCAAATTTTTGGTAATCTTATAGTGAAACTCTGAGATTTCATAGTTTCTACGAACAGTTCTCCAGTAAGGCAATCACTCCTTTATCTGTCACAAAATTCGCGTGGAAATTAGATAACACTAATCCACCCTGAAAGAGGATCACTGTCGCGGTGAGCCAGAGAAACTGGTGCGTGACCCAACTGTAAGTCTTTTTTACCTTCAGTGCCATCGTTGCTGAGCTTGACGGCCGTGCGTCTAAATGTGACGTTTTGCCGGTCACACATTGAGGCACACTGCGCCCAGAAATGCTCCCTATTGCTCTTTTAAACAATGCAGAAATAAGACATAGGTCCCAGAGTGTCAAGATTTCGTCCTACTCGTCAGCTACATATCAAGAGCGATCAATCTACGGCACAAAAGGAGTGGTCATATCGGTCAAGAAAGCAGTTTGTTGTCGGGTTCCAGACGAGTCGTTTCCAGAAAGTAATTTCGCAGGTAAAACCTGGATGAGCAATTTGGGGACAAAATCTCCACTCGTGATAAAGGGGAGAGTTGTTACGAGGTCATATTCGATTCCGGTTCCGGTACAAGTCTCTTAGGGTATTCCCCAGTGAGCTCTTATGTGACTGGCGATGCTGTGTCCAGTTATGATAGCGTGAAAGATCAGGATCGTTCGACGGCATTGGAAAGCGGGGAAGATTCCGCTCCGGCAGTGACAACCGAGCGACTGGATAAGCTGAAGAACTAGCAGTATTCACTTGGTTGTTCCCCAGGTATTCTGTCTGTCTTCAGCTGTACCCAGAAAGACCGTTCGGACTTCTAAATTATTTACCTCTGGGCTCATATGCGTGAGGAAATTACTGGGACTGGAGACCCGATGGAGCCCCCCCCCGCTGTTCATTGATATCGATGTTCCTCCGCACTATATGCAGCACACAGACCACTTTGAGGTTCCGTTGTGAAGATATTCAACATAGTTTTTTTGTTTGATGTCAGTCGTATGGTACGACTGCTCGAAGTCTGCAGACCGTCCACTACCGGTCTTGCCCTGTTTGGGGCCTGTCAAGTAGACCTAGTCCCCGGAAGTTCAGTCAATCCCTGACTTGAACAGCAATTTGGATGCAGCCTACCCGGTGGACTCCAAACAGGGCGTATCCGGTCGTCGACTGTCTTGTGGATTTTTAGGGGTCGTCTATACTACTTGTATCTACACTAACTCATTTTTATTACTGGACACCATTTCAAAATCACTGACGGCAACACTGCCGTACACTACAGTCATTGGTGCCCCTGCACCAAAGCCACTGACTCTAAATTCAGTCAACGGATTAGGACATCATTTCCAATGCCTGGCTATTCCCCTTTTCCATCTGTAGAAGCTGGAAGCAACATATCCTAGGTGCATGGTTTATAGCTGGCTATGTGAACTGTCAACCACCGATTCATTTGATCGAAAGCCCTATAGAGCAGAACAAAATGAGAAAGTGGAAGGACCAGGTACCAAGTGTCTGTACTTCCAGCACAAACGGACGGTCTAAGTAGAAACGTCCTTCACCATTATGCAATCCACTACAGATGTGTCAAAAAATGATATCCGTTGGGTCGAAGGTTTATGCTTCCTAAGACTTAATGCTTTCAAAGATAGAATGGTTTTGTTCGGTCTCGCGAATGTTCTCTATTGGAGGGTTCAACTGTACACGTACTATTCGCCGACAGCAGTATTTACTAGGTGAACCCTTCATTCGGCATTTCAACCACCGTTCGCACCACTCTACTGTAACCGAGGATCGCTGCTAAGACGATGGATGTGACATAATCACCTGATGTAGTTTATGTTGAGTCGAAACACCTGTCTACAAGCGACCATGGTATCTGCTTAACACTACAGTTATGTGTCATTCCACTGGAATGTTGATACTGTCGATTCCAGCAGCCATAATAACAGTTGGAGCCGGTTTTTCTTGATGTAAGCTTTGAGTGGAAGGGGTCGCCGCAACAATCTAGTGTTGAAGTGTCAGAGCTTTTTTAGCGGCATAGATCATACGCACTGCTGTAAAGCATTCTATGGGGTTCGAAAAAGCATCTAACTTCATGCTCACAACCAGTTATTGAGGTTTGCCGATTCTGACACCATTATTTCAGTGTCAGTGAACTCTGAGTTTGGGAATTTCCAAATTTAGTCTTCGTGAACTTTTTAACGGCTTTCTAACAGTGTACGTTCGTATGTATTTACTCAAGGAGATACCTAGCAAGCATTTTCAGTGTGAAGCTACCCCGCTGCTAGTTCAGATGTCTTGTAACATGCGGTGAAGACCAATCACTGTAGGTAAGTGTAAGCCTCCATAGATTTATTCTTTTTCAAGAAATCGCAAACACTTATTCTACTTGCCAGAACTGGGTTAGCGGACTGAGATGAAAATACTGTAAAACTGCGGGGCGAAACCATCTGTCGGGGATGCCACCTCTCGAACTTGTCTGTTATACGAGGTGCCTCACATTTATAAAAAAAACGTTCAGCTGTAGCACCCTTTCGGTGCCTAACTGCCATGCCACCAGAAGGAAGCACGAGGGCTGGGATACTGCCAGGTTCCCCAAGCCTAGACAGGGGAAGTCGATTCGAACCACGGACCTTCCGGTCAGTAAATTCGCGCTCTAACCACCGAGCCATCTCGCCCCTGTCTGTATCGGATTAGCGCACCAACAACCCAATGTGGCTTCTTGTGTCTGTTTATCCAAGCTATAAATGCTTGAACTGATGCTTTTTCGCTTTCCGATTTTTTCTTGAAACATTCCACCCACATGAGTAGCAACTGTCTTTACCCTTGGACGTCCCCACAATGAGGTGTATTCAGAAAAGTTTGTTCTCCTTCGGCCAGAAGTGAACGTTGAGAAAAAACTGCTGCGTTCGAGAGTGTGTGGTACCACCCAAAAGTGAAACGCAAGGGAGATGGCGAAGGAAATCAGTGGTATGCATAAACGAGGTTATTGTCGAATATACATGGCCTAACTGAATGACTGGAGGGCGTGGATATTTTTCACAGGCACGGTCTATATAGGTACCTGTTTTGAGAAAAGTCTGTTGAAAGTGCAAACCGGGAAGACCTCAAAGCCTAAGAATGCTCAAACCATGCCAAACTATACACAAAGCTGCGTATGGTACTGTAAGGCTAGGATGCGGTGCAGAGCCTACAATGCGCTACAAGGCAACACGGTCAGTCAGCAACTGTGCGAATCCGATTCAGAGCCTATCGGTACTTCCTCTCGGCACTTCGTAATGTACAGTTGGAGATGACCGTAAGCAACAGTCATCCGCCAGAAAGTTTCTTCTGTTTTAGTTAGCAATACAGGTAAACAGTCGGAGAACTGAAAACAACTAACGGCTGTCTGATACAGGATGAACCAGTCAGGAACCGAGCCAATCACAACCTGGCAAACTCGAACAACCAATGCAGCGTTCAGAACGACGTCCAGGGAGATTGCTTGTCCACTGTTAAAATCGCAGTGATTTTGCTTGATAAAATGAGGGTTTCCAGAGTCGAACCGAAATATTTCTCTCGATCGATTTGCGGGGTCCTGACGTGTATGACAAAGTTTTTGAGGCCAATTTGTTCACACGTCGAAGGGGGAAATGCTATACGCATTCGCTGTTCAGACCACTGCTAAGGGATGCGGATGAAACTTGTTTATTTCGTCGAGTGGGAGCAACTCGTGTCTTGGTAAGTAAAGTTTGGTAAGTCTTCAAAAAAGCAACTCTCAACGCTGCTGGTGTGTTCGTTGAGTGAACGCTTCAAGTGAACAACAAGGATATACCAAACGAAATGCTTCATTCAATATACATCAATTCGCCATGAATCCGACTGTGAACCCTCTTAAACTCTATATATGGCGCTTGATTTTATGGATTTGTGCCACCTCGATGTGACCTGAACTAATTCGTTCAAACGGAAAGCAACCGGAATAGTGTTTGGAAGGATTAGACGCATCGATTGATTTGCGTCAGCTGTGCTAGTGATGATGGGTAATAAACCCAACTCTTGATGGCTGTATGGTTAGCTGAAGAATTCCGTCAGTTCATTTTCGCACCGAATATGGGTTTTGTGGGTTGTTTTGAAACTTGCGATCCGATCACCGCCTTTGTGATGAAATAAACGGGTTGTAAACCGGTTACTTATTGGCTGATAGGGCCGCTAATTGTTATACCTTCGACTGATTGGATTGACTCAAGAGCTCTGTATTATAGAAGTGGCGGAATTGTCTGTATAACAGAGATGGTGTTTCACTACATTGCGCAGATACGAGTCGCTACTCGGTAATGTGTAACTGATCATCGTACTGCCTCAGAATGCCAGTTAAGGTATAACGTCACGAAAGGTGGGAACTATAACTTTATGACGGCTGCATACAGCAACTGAGTGTACCGAAGCCGTGGTGCAAACCTGTAACTTCCCTGTGGGCGGCCTTGTAATGAGGCCGTTCAGAAAACCGTCCGACGCATGTGACCATTGTACGCTGATCGGATACTGCCGGCCCCTGATATAACGTCTCTTTTGCTTGGATTTTTGGTTGGAAATAAGGAGAGATTGATTTGGAAAAGAGACCACGGCTGACGTGCAATGAAATACACTGAAATACACTGAATCTGTTCCACCTCTCTACCGTAACTGTTTTTTGTCCATCCTGTTAAGTCCCCATTGTGAAGTAGGTGCAACCACCGGTTGGCTCAGAACGAGTTCAGGTTTCCTATCTTACAAGTCCCAGTTTCTTCCGAAAGATCTGATGATCACCAACCAATTGGCTTGGAATTTTAACCGAGTATTATTAGGAAGAACAAAGTCAGATTTCGAAAAGCCCCTCGGCATCCGACCAAAAGTTCATGCTTAATCCTATAATCCTATAGAGTTCTCCATTTTTCTGGTAGTAATCGTGTGGGATGATAAATGCTTACATCTTTATTCATGCACTGGCATCATATTACACCACTGCGGTTTCCAGTCCTCTTGATCGGTCGCTTTCGACTGGACCTCTCAACAGTCGCTGTAAAGAGGCTTTACACCAGTTTGTTCGCCAACATCAATTGTCGTCATCGAGCGGTTTGGATCTTGCTGTGAGCAAATTGTGTTGGTAGTTACCCGGGCCACTTTTAACGATTGTTTTACGCGTTGCTTGGTGTAAGGTTCACATAGGTATATCGGGAATAAACGGGTGTTTTTTGCACTCCATATATAGCTTGCCTCATCGAAGGTACTGTCAACCAGTCCAGTGCTCTCGGTCACTCAGGGCAGGGATCGGTTAAATGCTACGCTCCATATTTTGACTTGTTCGAAATTATCTACGGTGGTTTGTCTTATGAGCTAATCTTGGAGGAACGAACTCTTCGAGGAAGCAAAATAAATGGTCCGACCCTATGTTATTTCGGAGTTAGTTGATATTATGTTCCCCAAGACTGTGCCTTGGACAAGTGAGTGGCTTTTTAACCCAAATAATTTCTGCATGCGCGTTTTACGTTGATTCGTGCGCACCCTGGGTCCACTGTGCCTTTTCGTTTCGTTGAATTGCCAGAAAGTTGTGATCCCACAAGGAGTTCTGTAGCACACGTCGCTTACCTACGGCACAATTATTTTTGTCCTTTTGTTTTCCTAACCCAGTCACAAACTCCAGCCTAATCCGGACCTCCTAAGGTGCATTTTCTTGGCTAGTTGTTATCTGACTGATGAACTACGGAAAGGAAATGTACCGTTGCAAAAGACGAATTTTCGTAATGAATAAAGAGCGACAGTTGGTTTCGCGGACCTCATTCTCAGCTAGGCGATATAATCTGTGGAGCATCTTAATCGTCCTCTTGCCGACTTGTTCGGAACAGTAGTGGTCAAGCGCAAGCATACCTGATTTGCTCCAAAAAGTCACTGGTTAAACCGACTTAAGATTCTTTCGAGTGCGTTTATTTAGGTTCTTAATGTTCGATTTGTACTTCATCAGATGGTTAGGCCACTTTGATTTCCATTCTTAAGTGGAGTCGATAATGTCCTGCAGAAATCTCCTCAGTAAATGTGAGGAGGGGTGTCATTGAAAAAAATTGACATGCTTTTTCCTGCATCAATTTTTTGAACATCTAATAGAGGCTAGCGGTTGCTTCCAGTTGGAAAGGTTTAGTGAGATTTAGTGCACCATTCCTGTCTTATTGACAGCCTATTCATTGTGGTTCGACAATTAAACCATCTGAGTTGTGGTACCGTTCCCATGCCAACCTCGAAAAATCTGTGCGTGGGAATCCCAATAAAGACGCTAGCAACAGGCACAGTCGAGTGTTACCTTAGGTCTGTCCAGAGTGAACTAAATGAATCGGCATTTGGGGCCTCAAACATGTTGATGATCTGATAGACAACGACTAGATAGATGTTCGAGGACCAAACGCTGAGCGAGCGAACGGGAGTCTATGGTGCTCGGGCCAACTTGCAATGTAGCATCGAGTAGCTGGTTGATAACTGTGATGTGCAATTACTAGTCGAAGAATCACTTGGCCAATCACTGTACACCCATGTGACTGTGACAAATGAGTCTGCATGGCCTCGATTGGCGAACCCTGCGGATTGCAACCCAACATTTCCTAACTAGCTGGTTCACCTTGTAGCCCACAGCAGTAGTGTAATGGTGGATGTATCTGAACAATTAGTTTGTAGATTTTATCGTCCAGTCTTTGGTGCTAGTGTTAACGAAAATGTGCAGTCCTTGAAAAGCCGTTTTGAGAAAGTTAACGAGCTCATCATATTTATTCCTGTAGTGTGAAAAGAATCAGGAGATTTAAAACAATTCAATGGAAAGTCCGTTTGGTATTCGGATGTTGACTTTCGATGTTCCACTTCCCCTCTTCAGGCTCCCAATCTAGTTGTGGCCCCGCGTGTTCAACCAGGTGGTCCCGGCCTTGCAATTTTCGTTCACCTTTTGTATTCACCGCACGAATCCATTGAACGAGCCGCTGCTGGTGTGCTTGCAGAGATCTCACAGGATCGCGACGGCCTGGATGCGCTTATGAACATACCGGGAGCAAGCACACGTTTCGACGAACTAGTGCATTCCCGCAATGAAGCCATATCGACCTATGCATCAGCGGTGGTGATTCGTCTGACCGAAGAACGAAAAGGTATCAATGGGAACTCTTGCATTTTCCCGTCCCATGTGGAAGTCCTCAACACACCTCCCCTTCCAATGGATACTTTGGGAACGTATCAGCTGCCATCAGTGCAGATCCCGTCAATGTCTGTTTGTCCACCGGCCTCCCTTTCAACCTCACAATCATCGACACACCCCACTTGGTCGCACCAGTTTTCAGTGGATCCATCACATGTTTCCTCTAGCCCTCCGACAAATTCGCTCACGGAGATGCTAGGGCCACCACCGGTCGGCTTCAAAGGTTAGTCATCTTTCAGTCCCTCTGACTCGTTCCGTCCCCGTCAGCTCCTCACTAATTCCGTTCATCATATGTCCAATTATAGTGGGTATCTTGAAAGCTACTTTGAAGCGTGCTAGTCGTATATTGTTTGGCAGACGTTTTCCCTCATTTACATATCCGATTTGATTATTATTGTCGAGTATTCCCATGAGCTTTTTATTGGAGAGTGACGTGACCCGATTCCACTTATGTCACATACTGCAGCTGTATGTAAAGGGTGATTGGTGTTGTTGCCATCTCAATCGCCAGTATTGTGCGTGGTACACTGCTCATATCAGGAACTTTGCAACGTGAGACAGAATACCGACCTCAACTTGATAACGAAGCACTAAAGTCGTAATTAGTTACTTCAGTCGCGCTGGCAGCCACCGTGAGGTAGTGCACATCTATGACTGGAAGCACTGGCAGACACTGCCCAGTTGCGTACTCAGTGGTGTTTTGCATCTGAGCAGTTGTTTTCAATGGATAGCTACCTCCCCCCGATCTTACCACGGAGTTCGCCTTTCAAGGATATTAGATATTGCCTCCATTGCGAAGTCCTTCCCACATCCGGTGAACAAAGTTATGTCATCTTGGACCACAACTTGAACCGCAAGACAATTTCCATCTTTATTGCTGGTTCCACCAATGAACGAGCGAGGATCCGAGGGATAACGGATTTGATTGAAACGCGTGAATACCGCACACGCTAGCAACTAGCAGCTATCGCAAGCGATTGTCATCGGTCTACGCAATTACTTTACACTCATGACCTCCAACCTTCATCGGCATAGAACTACTGGTGCTTGTTCTTCAGTAGTATTACTTGTTGGCACATATGAACGAAATCCTTCTTGTGCTGTCTGCTACCGCAGTTAAAACAAATTTTCCCATCAGGGTGGATAAATCTAATTTTGGGACCCGTGTACGTCGTTCAAGCAAACTTGCCTACAAAACGAGGACACTTTTAGTCCCGCTGGGTGTCCTGTGGGAAAAGATCTTTGCTACTTCGAAACTCGTTCCGATCTCATCGACTTCCTTCTAGCTAGCGCGGCTTTCACTCGTTTTATTTAAAGATGAAGGTGAAATCCTCAACAAATACTTGTTTAAACTATTTACCCCTATCTGGGCGAAAGAGACCGTCCCAGCTAACTGAGGCGACTTTAGAGTAGTGTCCGTTTTCAAAAAAGGTACTTGCAGTGATGTGGCAATCGCAGGGGAATTAGCCTAAACCGCGTTGTAACCAGACTCTGTGCGTCGCTTACTTTACGTCGTCTTACGCAGGCGCGTGGAGACGGGACCCGAGAACAGCAAACAGAATTCCAACTGATGAGAGGCAGTGTGGACCACATCTTCACATTCCGTCAAGTGTTAGAGTAACGGCATGCGTTTAGGCTCCCTACGCTCTTGCTATTCCTTGACTTCAAGGGTGCGTTCGGTTCTGTTAGCTGATTGGTTTTGTTCAATACACTTGCGCAACAGGGTATGCGCCGTTTGTATTCACATGCTTTTAGGCGCGTGAGAGTGTATGGCAACTTTCCAAAAGCTTTCCTACAAGCGGTGGTGTCCGACAAGGGTGTCCAAGCTCTCCATTTCTGTTTAATTTCGTCATTACTGAGATACTGCGGCGAACTCTACGAGGTTTTCAAGACTCCGGTGTTCAGATCTCTCCGAGCAAGAACCTTGTCGACCTGGACTATGCAGACGACATTGTTCTTCTTTGTGGAAAAGGTTAGGAAGCGCAAGTGTTACTGGAAAAGCTGATCCACGTCATCCAGTCGTTCATCGTGTGCTTTGTGCTCACAAAGTGCGAAGCTATGCTGCAGGACGATTAGTCTTTGAACATGGATCTAAAAATCTAAGGAGTGACACTGGAAGTTTGGAACGCCATAAGTATCTCGGAAGTTACACTAGCTGTAATGGTAGTGTGACACGAAGTGAACGCACTTATCTGGGAGACTCACTCCCAGTCTCTAAGGCCTGTATGTTCGAAATGCTTTCACGGCATTCCCTCACAATTGTCGAGTACGCAGACGACGTAGCTCTTCTTGGATCTGACGGCATTGTAATACAAGCATTAAGTCTAATTAATTTTGCCTCACGGTTTGGCATGTGCCTCATACCTGCAAAGTATAGACTGCTGTTGCAAGACCGGGTGGGCTCAAGCCCTAACCTCATGCTTGAGGTTGAGCTGACTGAAATGGTAGGCAAAATCGTCTAATTGGGTGGCTGTATCAGTCCTTGTGATCTGGTCAAGAACGATATTTCCATCCGGATTGGTAAATCCAGAGCAGCTTTTGTGAACCTGCATCACTTGCGGCGTAGGCGTCATATCAGCTAATCTGTCAAGGGCCGAGTTTATAATGCTGCGGTGGACCTCAATTGTGACACAGGTCAGAAACCTGCCCGCTGCCCGCTGAGGACGTCAAAACATTCTCATTGTTTGACCATCGATCTTTTCGGAGTATGGCCTTTGTCTGGTGGGAAAACTGGCTCAGTAATGCTGAACTACGTCTAATGGTTTTCGGAAGAAGTAATCCACCCACGCTAGGCGAGCTGATCACATTCGGCCGGTTGCGCTGGCTCAGTCATGTACTCCGTGATCCAGTTGACCGAATTCTTCGAAGAGTCCTTTTCGCACAGCCACGTGAAGTGTAGAAACGAGCCACAGAAGGTCAAGCAATGAACTGGCAGCTAAGTATGAAGCAAATTCAGCTGCACTGGTCATTGTCGTCTCCCTGGATGATGACCCCGGGACGGAACACATCAGTTGTTAGAGATATTGTCAGACATGGCCCAGTTGCGCACTCGGTAGCGAGCGTGCCTCCAATGTCTTCAGTGCATACCTTCCCCTTTCGACCTCTCCAATGAAAATCCACTGACATCCCTGTGTTGACCCATCAATTATATCAGCTACTGCCTCCAATGCGTAACTATTTACCCCTCCCTCCCCAAATCATCGGCGAACGAAACTGTGGCAGCTGCAACCACTGTACGGCAGGCACGCAGTTGTACAGCTGAATATGATGATGCTGAAGCTCGAAGACCGGAATAGCTTTTGCCAACTTGCGTTACTTGTGGCATCAAAAATATGTATATCACTGGGTCTCAAAGGACGCGTCTATCAGACTACAATATGGGCCGTATTGTCGAACGGCTACGATACTTGGCTACTTCGGGCTGAAGATCTGAGAATTCTTCAGGTCTTAAGCCACGGATGTCTCAGAAGTGCGGCTGGAACTAGCGGATTCTCAATAATGTGACCAGAAAACTGGTCTTTGTTGAAACAGAAGGTACTCCCTCAAAGAATGCATTCAGCACTACAACCCAATGTCGCTGGTTCATGTGTTACTCATACTGAGTTACTGCCTGCCGAGACGAGCGCTGTTTTCCGCACCTAATTTGAAGTGGTTGGAGACACTGGACGATATGGCGGCTAACGGATGTCAGTGGGATTCATACTGTCAGTTTCTATCTGGATTGTATGACTGAACGCTGGAAGTTCAGGCACCTCAGATGTTTGTTGTAGGCTATTCCTAGCTCCCCCTGCCTCCCATTTTT